>QTSX02004465.1:123578-149590 GCA_014839935.2 Entomophthora muscae | reverse complement strand
CTATACTGTGCAGTATTGAAATAATAAGACCAGCTCAGTCTATAATACAGTTTGCATTCCTAACCACAATGATTGGTGTTTTTTCCTCCATCTATTTTGAGTGATTATAGGAGCAGCACTCAAGAGCTGTGCAATAATAAAAAGTCTAAGACTTTCAGTGGGATGGATATTAAAGGAGATATCTGCTGAACCTAATGGACTGAGGTGCTTAGGAAACATAGTTGATTTACCAACAATCAAAGTCAGTCTAATACTTGGGTGAATAAAGGAAAATAATATAATAGATGTAACAGCCCATAAAAAGAATAGTGGAGTAATATCAATACTGCCTTATACAATGATTAGAAATTATATGCTATGCTATCAGTCTTTTAAAGCTCCTGCATCATGAGGAAATGTTAATTTTGATGCTTGAAAAAACTTCTCTGAGGCAGTTTACCATAATGGAAAAAGAGGGAATATTCCTTTGGGAAACTTTTCCCAATAATCTCTCCTGCAATGAAAAAAACACTCTCTAACCTCATTGAAACTTAAAATTTCATTAATATCAATAGAATTGCTAATAAAAGGGCCCTTTGGCCCACAAACTCCAAACTGATGGCCTGACTGACTGATTTACCTCATATTGATTGATTCAAGATCTTGCAGCCTGACTGATATGGCACCCTGTGGCCTGTTAGATCTTTGAATGGAATCTTAAAAGACAGGTTTTTCAACTCCATCTCTTCTAACAGAAATAATGTTGCCAATCCAGATAAAGTAATTCTAGGTGATCCTTGAAACAATGTAGTTGGCCCCAGAACAGCCTGGGGACCTATGAACTATGCTGCACTGTGTCCAGCACTGGTAAAATTGAAACCATGTCCAGATTAATAGATGCAGAACTAAATGAGGAGATATGCACTGATGGATCATCATAACTGAAATGCCTAGCCATCCTGCCCCTCCAAATAGTGTAATAAGTCCCAAAGTACCTGAGAACCCCTGATGGCAAATTCACCCAATTAAACCCCCCAAGCCCCCAATCAAGTGCAGCAACAATACTCACGCCATGATAGCTTGAGTTTCAAACTGGGGGACAAGATATTTTCCTGCAAAAGAGGTTAAACCCCCTTCCCCCAAAATAAGATATCTGATATTGTATTCCAAAATATTTAGTAAATGAACCTATGATTTTCTCAGATATCTCTCTATAATTTTATTTCTTCTCATTATCATAATAATATTCAATATAGCCCCCAACACTCAATAGTCAAGGTGTATAACCTGAGGACCCCTGGCCTAATCGTTGTTTCAGACCTCCAGGCCTGCCCTACTGGGTCATACACTTCATATAGTATCTGCCCAATCCTAGACTATAAGGATTTCACTTTACAGATGCCATCCTGCTCACAGATCTCAAGCTCAATAAATGAAGTTTGAAAAGTTTAGCATAGAAGGGATTGGCATACACCAACCACAGGCTCTCAACAGTGCAGGTACAGCTATTTACCTGCATACTTCGATATTCCATGGGAACTACCTCCCATCCCAAGACCACTCCCTTTACGCCTGTCACGAGGCGCCTACCAAAACCCTCTATTTTTGGAGTAGTCTATATCACCTCTGTGGCCTCATGACCCATGGTGGCATCTGCGGGACCCCACAGGGCAGTTTGGTCCAATATTGTTTTCTAGGGCTGGGGCTCTGGGGGTATGACATACCCATTAACCTCGTCTCACTCACACCCAGATTTTTTCCAATGGCTTATTTACAGTGATTGAAGATTCCGCCATTGGCGGGTCGGGAATCAAGCTGATGCTTTAGGGATGGTAATTACTAAGAGCTTTTGAAAAAATTTGGCATTCCTATTCAGGTCTTAGGTACTGGCCTTGGCGAGAAGAAAGCGTTTAGAAAAGCTTCAACAGTGGGATTGCTGGCTGAGTCTGTGGTCAGTTTCACTAATGAAGGGTCATTAATGGGGACTCTCTTTAGAGCTTAATAATGGGATGCAGAGAGCATAACAGAAGTACTTTCAGGACTAATCAGGCAAGACAGAAAGCTCAGCTCCACAGCAGGGAGAGTGGCAAGGGACCGCTTCAAAGCCCCCAAAGCAAGCCCCAAGGGAGGAAGCAGTCAAATGGGCCAGACGTCCAGGGATTGGGCGGGCAGAACCCATAAAAGACCTGCCAGTAAACCCCACAGAACCTAAGGGAGATTCTAAGAAACTGGAATCCAAGAGCGGATAGACATGCGCCCATTCACAAGCCAGCAGGCCATACAACACAGGGCAGCAAAATTCAAGTATTTGACTGGCATAGCAGTGTAAGAATACACTGCCACAAGTTGATACTCAGCATTATTCTTGATAGCTGTTAAGGCACATCCATGGACCCCTTGGACGAGAGTTGACCTCGAATAATAGGAAGAGCTTTCAATTCAATATCCACCACTCACATTGATTAAGTGACTATCTAAAAAGCGCCATAGGCAGCTGAATTCATATGAAACAGCCCAGATGTGACCGATCAATAATGAGAAAGATGTAAAGCTCCCTTTTAACAGAGGCAATTTCTTCCACTGTAGCAGCTTCACAGACTGACTAAGGGCAGTATCCACCCCCTGTGAATGGGAAGTCACAGGCAGACTCCAATAGCTCATAAGAGATTGGAGTGATCATTCACTGGGAATTTCAAGTGGGAGGATTTTCATGCTTCTGAAAGCCTAGTATATTTTCCATCCCGTGGAACTAGTCACTCAGAGGCAGCATCCAACCCAGCTGGGGCCTGAGTTTGGCCCAGGACACACCTTGGTATCTCCTCTGGAGATCTAGTGTGCCACATCCCCTATCCTTTTAGATACTGTAGACAAGTTGATGCTCCATGTCCTCTAATCATCCTTTTGATGGACTGATATACTTAGTACCCCCTATTCAATATCCCCCAGGTAATGAGCCTTTACGTTGCCATTGCAGCAAACTATCCCACTTCTTAAACACCCCAGGTCATTGAGCCTGGCCACTTTTTCAAATGGCCATCCTAATAGTAAGCTCAATCTTCCCCATCCTTGCACAGTACTATGGGAGTCTCTCCAACAGCTACCCTAAGGAATGGGAAGGGGAATCAGCTACAATCTTCTCTTAACTGTGCCACCAATCTTTATTTCCCCTGGATGACCCATGGATGCTTCACATGATTGGTGCACTCATTGTAAGTATTCTGCGGGAGGTGATTATGTCTTTCTTGCATGGGGTGAATTCTGGATTGGGGGTTGGGATTTGGTGTTGGGTATAGGGGACCCTATCTAGCTTGTTGGACTCTTATACCCCTAGATTCTTCTTGGGATAGTGTGGTGATGGTTAAGCAATGGGTGAAGTTGCTCTATATGATGGTGCTGGCTTGCTGGGGTGGTTCCCTGGTGAGTTCAGAGCATCCTGGCTTCTGGGGTCAATTTGGTGCAGCCCATTTTTTCCCCTGTGTCAGTTTATAGCGTTCATGCAGGGGCTTTATAGCAATAAAAATTCCTCTGCCTCCCCTGTTGTCGGTATTTTCTTCACAACGCCTTGGTTCAGGATGATATTTTGTTTTGCATTGGGCTCATGTGGTCGATGAAATGGCAGTTCCCCCTCATTGGGGGACTGCTGCAAAAGTCGGGTGTATCAAAATTTAAAAATTGTATTTTGTCCAACAGGTTTTATACCCTGTCTGGGGCTGCGCGGGCCGGCTGCCAGGCACCCAGACAGCCAGCCAGTGGGGACAGCGCACCCCCGCCAGATGGGAAAATTTCCAAATGGGGAAACAAAAAGGCACCCTCAAATCCAAATGGAGGGGAAACTGCTGCCCAAATTTGGAATCTACCAAATTTGGGAGGGCTCAAGCTGCCCATCCACCCATTCCTGCATTAACTGCAGAAGTCCAATTGGATGCATGAAAGCATCCAATGATACACCAAACCAATGCAAGCCCAGAAGTAATCATTCATTGCCTGCACACCACTTCCACTCCCCTTCCCAAAGGGAATTCCAGACAACACCAAGTGTTTGGGGTTCCCTGTCCAGTGTTTTACTCTATTCCATGCCCCACAAGGATGATAGTATATATAAAGCCAAATCACTTGATGATAGTTTGTGCTATTATTGGGGAATTACCCCTAATAGTATCACATAAACAATACCAGAACCTTTACTCTACAAGAAAGTTAAGACACTAAGCTTTGTCTGCCCTTTCCCAGGATCAGAAGATGATCATCTAATCTTCTCAGCTGTTCTCACAGCCTGCCTAGGGATTGGGGGCACCAATAAAATCACCACATGGGCCATTCAATAAACCACCTGGCAAGTATATCTACAAGGAGCCACAGCTAACCTCCTCCGAGCAGTACTCCGGCCCACGCTGGTATCTCCCCCCTCCACCCAGTCTGTAGCCATACACCCTGTATATACTACGTACTCACGCATTTTGCTGGTAATTTTGGACATTATAACGTACAAACCAAGGTCTTTCAATGGATGTGACAGTCTTCCCATTGTGACGGCGTCACAGGTTTCCGTTGCCACTTGGTCCCTTATTTTGCTCAAATCTCCCCCAATTGTTGGGTCTTTACACCTGTAGGCCCTCTCCAGATCAACACAGTTCTGAGTGGCCATGGATCTTGGCAAGCTTGGGTTAACCCATCCCATAATGAAGGGATTGAAATAGGGATAATAGAGAGCAATTGGGAGTGGTGAGCAGAGAGATATCTCTTTTCTCTAAGTGTATTCCCATAGCTTTATGGTTTGCTAATGCTGCAGCACTTTTCTTGCCATGTCAAGCTTGATGAACTTTACCAGATCCTGCTGGGGAGGAAGCTTGGAACTTCTTGGCTCTGTCTGCTATTGGTGCCGCTTATGGACTGTATTGCTGTTATGCTGTTTAGTTGGCTGGAAACTTTGGAATCCCATAGGTGCTATGCACCCTGGATCTGTTTAATTTTATTCTGGGAGTTTCAAGGCTATATGCTATAAGTCTATATCAGTATCTAGAAAAATATACTTGGCTGTTCTGGATTTAAGAAGCGTCAATATGCAGATGTATCCCACTGGGATCTTTAGATGATGTGGGCTTGAAAATAGACCTCCTGATAGCAAGGTATTACCAGGATGTACTTTGGGAAACAGATGTCTATCCAAGAGGGTAAGCTATCTGGGACTTCTGTTACTATATTATATTGTTGGCATCCTATTATTAGGGTATCTATGATAATTTGGTGATGGGATCCTTGTGCATGAGTGCAGATAGGAGTTCCATCTAGGCTTAAGATTAGTAGAACCTAAATTTCCTTAAACTGTTTTAATTGTGCTAAAGATAATAGTCAAGGAAAACAAGAAGCAATATGAGATGATAGGGATTATATATCTATATTATATCCACTATAATACTGCACTAGATAATAAGGGTGACTCATGCAGGTTATGAGGTTGGATTGATACTTAGTTAACTATATATGTGGAGGTATATTTGATGATATGTGATTTATCAAAGATAGCGCTGATGTTACATGCAGCTCATTTTGATAACAGATCATATTAGGCCCAGATATAATCCAAGGTCAGGGATGCCTGTTGCAGCATAAGCAAATATTGTGTCATTGCAACTGAACTAATTGTAGCTTGGTATTTGAAATGGGGAAGACAACAGCCCAGGAAGAGGGCATATATTTAGAATAAAATGATTTCTTTGTTGAGAAATGGAAGATATTATACTATGAGGAACAGCCACAGGGCCACAGGGGAGTGGTACAGTGACATTGTCTAAATAGGGGGTGAGGTTTGAATAACTTGTCTAGGGAGTTTGCCTGGAATTGGCTTCACTCCCTATAAGTGATTATTGTTCTATATTTTGACATTTGGGATGGGAGGGAGAATTCCATTAGATACAACATGGGGTGGCACCTTGAGCACCCCCTGTTTATTATAAGATATGTTGTCAGATGAGGTAGCAATCTCAGTTGCACAGCACCTGTCCTTTGTATATGGAAGCCTAGTGATGGGGGTTGAAAAGAGCAACATATTAAAAGAGTTCAACAGCTTAGTAAAAGAGAAGATTACCAAGTGAGTTTAACTTGTTGATCTGACTTTCTGAGACACTTGTAGGCTTTAGTCTGATAATGTGGAGGGTGAAATGGTACATAAGATAATTCTTCCATGTTATCTGGTGCAGATGACATTTTGCATTAGCTATCATTCAACTGTAAAACCTAGCTTGTCACTGGATTTGAAAATCTTTGTTGGCTGCCTATACCTCACCAGAAAAATTTGGTACTTTGAAATCTCAGCTTTAAGATTTCTCTTGATTGCATCCAACAGATATCATACTAAACAATCAATGTAGTTATTGAAACATTGGTTGATGACTATCTAATACCCTTATATAGTAAATAAATCTATCAACGCCATAAATCCATGACATTGGTCAATATTATTCCATCCAGGTCAAAAAAGTTGGCTTGGATCAATCGAGCTTATTGATTGTTTTCTTTCATCAACCCTAATTTGTCTAATCGACAACCTTTGCCGACGGAGTACAATCGATCCTCGTTCACGGATGACTACATTGTATTTTTGGATAATAAATTATTGGGTTCAGATAAAAGTATAGTGCTCAAAGTTAAGTTTAGTTTTTACAGATCCAACTAGCGGCAGCTGGAGTTTGGCATTTAACTAAATGGTAACTGTCACCTTGACCTTTGCGAGCTCTTGGTTGGTTTTGGAGTAAGCGAACGAATAAATATCGTAGCTGCCGCCGGGTGCCCACCAGGGGACGTCAAACGAGTGGTCAATGGTGATGTTCTGGGGGTCGAGGGGGCACGGGTAGCCGGCGTGGCTTTGGGTTGCGAGTGTACATAAATCACCGTCTGAGAGGGAGACTCGGAACCCCGCGTATTTGGTCTCAACGACCAGGCTGGTCCCTGGGGTCAGCTGCTTGCGAAGGATGCCGGAGAAGGAGACGGCTAGTGACTTGCCTCTAGTTGGTGCTCCGTGAAGCGTGATGGTTTGGATTTGGAAGAAATCGTCTGCTCCACAGTCAGAGACGTTTGAGTCTGGAAGCTGACGGCAAGTCTCGGCAGCCCACACCCCCAGCTGTGAGATGGTAAAGGAAGCGATGAGGTACAGTTTCATTGAAAGTAACTTGTTGTACTTGATGCCACCATATTTATATCATCAGTCAGATTAAATTAATCTACTGACATTATGGCCCGCTTTGTCTTTAAAATCTCAAACCATTTACAACCAGCCATGTTTGAATCATTTGTGATTTTTCTTAAATTAAATCCAAAATCATGAAGTGTATTGTTATTTTGTAATGTTTTGATAAGAGGGATAACATGTTTTTCCTCGATGCCGTTATAAAGGGGATATATAAATACCGCCTTGTGGGTACTTTCCAACCCATGACAACTTTTATATGAGATGCGGAATTCTCTACCCAACATTCAAAAGTGGATCCCGTGGCCATGTGTGATACTTGTGCTAAATCTGGGTCTCATGGCTGCATAGGATTTAAGCGAAATCCCAGAGGGGAAATAGCCATTACATTCTAAAGCACATTTTTCCAATAGGAAATTAATCCAAAACGTGAACCATTCAATTTACATGCTCCAGAATAAACATTTATTGCTACAAAGCTGCTTTTCTTGGATGCAAACAGACATTTCAATTTGAAATTCAAGCTTCCTGATTTGGATTGTATCTACCAATTATATCAATTTAAAAATCGCTACACTCAATCAACTAGGGTTGGGACAGTCACAGCAATTGTGTGGTCACAGAGTCACAAACCCATTTTTAAGATGGTTTTGGATTATTCACTTAAATAACCTGGATGGATTTGTCCACAACTTTTGGAGTAGGTCACAATTTGTGGCTTGCTCCCTTGTGTAGGTCAAAAAATATAAAAAGAAGGTAGTTTCCAAGGATGAAACAGATGATTCCATTTTGTACAAGAAATAGGATGTAAAATTAAACCAGTTTTTATAGATGAAACATGTGATATCATTTTGTGCAAGGCACAGGATATAAAATTAGAGGAAGTTCAGCTGTGGGTCTTTATTTTTTAAATTGAATTTATTAAAGCTTTATCTGCCATTACCTCACAATGATAGTTTTGATTGAACCACAGTTTTCTTTAGATTATTCTAGTAAAATACTAATTAAAAAAGATAAATATTTATTTGAATTGAAAGGAATCATTTGCATACTTATGATTGGACACAACACAAAGCAATGTAAGACTGTTTAGTCACATAACAATTGATGCAGATTTGTTTTGTGACTATAGGAGCAAGTCACAAAATGTGGCATTTACAATTGTGACTTGCTCCTAAAACCTCAAAACTAATCTGATTGAATTTTGATGTAACTTGAAGGTCACAAAATGATTTGTGACCAACTGCTGAAGTCACAAAACAGATTATGATAACTTTGGTGCATGTCCCTACTCTACAACCCACCCTTTCATAATAAACTAAACCTAAGCCATCAGATAAAAGATAAATCAAAACACCTATTAGTTACTGAAAAATTAATAAGTTAAATTCTGAAGAGCAAGAGACTCTGTAAGAATGCTCTATAATATGAGTGTTATTTTTTTTTAAAAAAAAACAAAGTACCATGGTTTTCAAAGCTGTAAGGATTAATGTAATCAATTCAACTAAAACAAGATCACTTAGCTCAAATAAAAGCAAAGCTGAAATGGATCCAAATCTATTGCCAATCAATATGAATTTATTAAATCACAACTTTTGAGCTCAGCTATTTTTTGTCCCGCAGGTTTAAAGTCTGCAGTGTTGTTTTTTACTAGTCCAATACAGACATGACAATTCCTTTTATTTCCTTTGGTATTAGTTTAATCTAACCTTTCCCGTTGGATGGATTAATTACATTGCAAACCTAAATTTTTGTTTATATTATATATTCTATGGTTTATTTAGTTGCATTTATTGTTTAACTTGGCCTTATTTATTGACCAATATGCATTATTTATAAAAAAAATATGAATCTGCACATAATATATTATATTATCTCTACAATTTAGCTCCATAGCTTTATGGGGGCAGGAAGATTTCCCATTAATTATTGTTATGCCAACCAATTTCTGAACAACAGCACACTTACTTTTTCCAAGCCTTACAATTAAATGCAAATAAAAACAAACCAATTTTATGGCAAAAAGACAATTCCAATCAATTGCTAAATTTGGCAGCTAATAAAACATAAATTAAATTTAAAATCAGCTTAAACTTTGACACTAAAAAGGACTAGAACTATTAAAAAATTATGAAAACAAATATAAAATTTTAACCTATACAAACAATTCCCAAATAAACAAAAATAGCAATGATTTTTTTACTTATTATTAGAAGATAAGCAATCATTATACAGATCAATACCAGTCATTCAAACCCAAAGTTCATGGCACTTGAGTCCCTCTTCAGGTATCCCCACATTACATCCCTATCTCTAGTTTGCAACTGAACCAATTAGAGTTCAGTATTTGATTGGGAAGAAAATTCCATAGAAATAACATAAATGAATAGAATACAGTATTGTTTATTGTAAAATATTGTGACTAATATACCATATGGGAAAGCCACAAGGCCACAGGGAGTGGCATAGTGGTGTGTTCCATGTAAGGTTTAAAGCTGAGGAATATCTTGTGCGGGGATCAGCAGGTTGAATTGACAGTGCTCCTAATTAGGAGGAATTGCACACAGTTTGATATTGCCACCATATTGATCCATGTTGTTAGATACATCAAGGGGTGGCTCCTCAAGCGCCCCCTGTGTATTGTGAGATATGTTAGCAGGCAAGGAGGGAAACTTGGTTGCAACAGTAGCTCTTATGCACCAGATTTTACACTGTGTTCTTCTTGAGTTCATTCTAGCTTTTCTTGGAGAGAGAGGTACTCTGTTATCAATCCCCCTAAATGTCTTATCTGGCCTGTCTTTCACATTCTTCTGTCCCACAATCATCTTGCCAAAGGATGTCTTACTAACTCTCACTTGCTTGAAAAAGTAGTTATATCATCCTTCCAGGGTAGAGGTATCTTTATTGCCCTCATTCAGTACAGATCCCACATAGTTTTATCTGACCTTGGTTTCCCCAGACCCATATTTTTTCAATAAACTTTGGGGCAGGAAGATATTCCAACAATTCTTTTCTGTCAACTGATTTTCAGTCAAATTTGATCCACCCATAATTTTATTCATATGTATTTTTTTAATTTTACAATAAATCAAAATTTTAATTATGATCTATTTACTAATAAGAGCTATGCTTCCCACATATAATTATTTTCACTTTATTTTATTCTTTTGTTTTTATAGGCTTAATTTTCAATATTTTTTCTTTTTAGAAGTTAACTAAACTAACTTTCACTGCTAGAAAAAAGAGTAAGAACATTAAAAGATTTAAATAAAAAATTTTATAGGTAAAAATTTCTTTACTTTGTATTTCTGATTTTTTATTGCTGCAAAGTAAACCGGTTACATTTGAGCAAAATTATAGTGGGATCAAATTTGACAGAAAATCAGTCAACAGAAAGGAATTGTTGGAATATCTTCCTGCTCCTAAACTTCCTGGTTTACTTATCCTTTAAGTAGTCAACAGCTCTAATCATCTGTTCCTGGTTGATAAAGTTCCATCCATCCCCATCTATAAGCTTCACAGCCTTTGAGATACCATCCTTATTCAGAAGTTATATGGTAGGGACCTTGTGGGGTTCCTGGTTGCCAGTCCCCAAAGTGTGTCCTGGGTCATAGCCAGGGACTGTCTGGGAGGAGTTGACATTCCCCAGCAGTGGTGAGTGGTTTTCTAGAATCTTGTACTTAGCCTGCATGACTGCAAACTCTTCCAGCACTTTTCCAATTGCTAGGCGGGCATCCCCACCATGCACCTGTACTTCAGCGGGCGCTAACCCCTCTGTGGGCCTGTACTAGTCCTTTAACAACCTAATAAACTCATTCCCTATAAACTCCCTTCCCCTATCTGTCATCTCAAGATATCTAGTCAATTTCTCTCACTCCTCCTTGGAAGACTTACTGGGGGAAAATCTCCTGCAACTTTGATGATAGGTATCTTCTTCCCCTTGACTAGGGTAAAAAATATGGGGTAGCTCACTCATAGGGCTTGTATTCTGATTACTGGAAAATTTGGGCAGGGGTCTAATAGGCTTTTATTTACAATCAGAAGGAAGATCCTCTTAGAAACCTTCTGATATAATGCCTGGGTAAGGGAAACAATATGGGTTTGCCAAAACTTGGAGTCCTCCAACAATCTCTTGGACTCCTTGTACTTGGTCTTGGGCTCCTGAACCTTTGTCTTGGGCTCCTGTGTTCTGTTCCAGGGCTGTCTCCTTATCTTCAGCCCTGGCTTCTTTATCCTGGGCTTCTGCACCTTGAACTTGGTCTTCAGCTCATTCTGTAGTCATTGTGGCCTTTATAATCCACTTGATCCAGTCCCTGAGAAGTCTCAGATAGCTCCTCCTTTTATAGCTCCTATTCCAAGTCCAATTTCCTTCTCAGAATTCATGCCTTCCAAAGCTTAAACTATCCAGTTTTTCTTTTTCTACAATATATTAAACTTTTTAACTTACTTTAGCCAATGAAAGCCCTGAATTTTCTGCTTCTGCTCCTCATTTTTTAGGCTTTAACTATCAAGTTAAAGCCCTCAAAACACTGATTAAATAAACTCTGGCTTGAAGCCAATCATACGCCTTGATTCAACTGTTTTGCCAAACAGTTTGCCCAAATGACTTTCTCTTGACTATGATTTGAATTTTAAGCTGTCTTACTCCAGGTAAACAACTGCTCTGCGTTTTGAACAGATTTGCTGTGATTCCTACCATGTTTCTCTGGCAAATCTTGGGTGTTTTTGCCTATGTTTTACATAGGGGAATTCTGAACCCTCAATTTTACAATGTTTCTCTGTATTTTCCCACATTTTATTCAACGTTTTGCAACTTTGAACTTGTCCGTTGCTTGCCCTTCATCTCTCCTAGTTGTTCTTGGCAAAATTTTGCTTATTTGCCCTCACAGTTTCTCTGTTCTGTTTCTGGCCTCTTTCTGGTTCCTTTCTACTCAATTCAAACTCAATAAATTTAAAGTTCAAGCACTGTAAGTAATTTCTTTTTCTCTTTCTTTTAACCATATGATAATTAAACAATATTTTTATCATATCTTTGCCAGCATAAAATCATTATTTAACTGCTTCTTTTCTTAACATTTCCTCTCCTAAGAAACCAAAACCAGCACTCCAGCTTCTATATCCAGTCTGAATAGTCCTTCTAAGTCTTTCAGTTCCATAGCTAGTCCTACAATATTGTCTTCAGGTTCTTATGCCAGTTCTTTAACCACAACTTTCAGCTCTTTAGCCTAGCCAGGAATCAGTACATTTCAACAAACAACCTATTCCAGCCTTCAAGCAGCTCATTTTATCCATCAAATCTACAGCTACTCCTGCATCCTGATATTTCAATCCTCTGGATACTCTTACACCATGATCAATTAATCCTGAATCATGATCTTCTGGTCCTTCAGCTTATCCTCACCATGAACCACCTTGGTTCTAACTGCACAATGAACCATCTTGATTCCCAACTTCAACATGAACCAACAGCCACTCAACTAGTATTCACTGTGATCATACAGTTCTTCTTAATAGTCTTCTCTGATGATCTCATACTATGAAACACCTCAGCTCTTTATCCAGTCCCTGTTACCAAAACCTGCAGACCCAGGCATGAGTCTACATTGAACCGGCATTGACTGGGCCCTTGCAAGTGGCAATCCACTTAGGCCATCCAACCATAGATCAATAAAGTCTATGTTGTTGTTTTTACTCACCCAGGTGATTAATTCTGGGCTTTCAGTCACAGAGTAATCAGCTTTACTTCCCAGAGGCCTGATCACATCAAGTTCTGCAGCTGCTTCCCCAAGCAACTGCCTTGGTGACACCTCTGAGCAAATCTATGCCCTCCAATGCTCACTTTGGGTTCTCCCCAACACTCTCATAGTGACATAAACAAGGACACCCTACCAGTCCATTAGGTAGGATGCTTGCTCACAGACCTCCTGCAAGTGTATCAGGATACGTAGGGCCCTCAAAGCTCCTCCCCCCCTGGCAGCCCGCGCTACCTACCAGGGGTCCAAAACTTACAGCCCTGTTAAGCAAGTTACCCACCATGCTGGCACACACTTCTACCCTGGCAGCCTGTGTTACCCACCAGGGTCTCAACATTTTCCAGCCTGAGCAGCACACACTACCCATCAGGCTGGATCACTCCACAAGCAGCTAAAGTTCCCTGCTGAGCTATCTTATTCCTCCCCCCTAGCAGCCACAGTTCCCTTCTGGGTGAGGACCTCTAGCCCACAGCAGCCAATATCTTCTGCTGGGTAGAGACAATATCTGCCTCTAGTATTCTCTACACCTACTAGCTAGGCATTACCTTCCCTAGTATCCATCATTCCCTACTAGGCCTCTACCTCTAATAACACAATGTCAATTTTCAGCATAGCATCTTTATTTGAAGCCAAATCAACCTTCGCCTGCAAGACCTGTTTACATGTGGACCATCACAGGAGCCTGGTTGCAAGTTTATTGGTAGTATTGGGAATCTTCTTTTTTGCGGCCTTCACAGTAAGTTTGTCTAGTTTTTTTGCCTTCTAACACCACCTACTTTAGCATGTCCTTCATCTTTTGATTGACCTCCTTGGTTTTAGCTGCCACTGACATCCAATTCCTTTATCATTGCCTTTAATTCTTGCCATGTTTTCCTTGTACTTATCCTAGCCCTTTTTATACTAATAAACTATATCTATTCTATTGTAACTAATATAGTTTAAATAAATATATCTTGATTTTAATTAAAATATTTTATTAGCTTCAAGCACCAGTATTCATTTGATATCGATATTATGTATCTTTATTGTCTATTCAACCTAATCTTAGTATCATGAACAACATATTTTTGTTCAAGTGCATGTTTTGTCCAAGTAAAACATGATTTGTTCTAAAATAAGTATGCCAAGTTCAACCCAAAGTACATATTTATTATAAAATAACCACTTTCACGGGTTATATGTAGATCATTTATTCTAGAGATGTATGCAATGTAATGGATTTTTTCATTTTATTCTATTATTTTCTATTATAATTTTAATATATTTAAAGCGCTACACTCAAGTGAATTTGAAAAATTACAAGTGCTACAGACCAAACAATTGGAATGAGTGTACATGAGGTGTCTTTGTGTTTGGCTCAGACCAAAGACACCACATGTACGCCCATTTCAATTGGTTGGTCTTTAGCACTTGTAGTTTTTCAAATTCACTTGAGTGTAGCGCTTTAAATATATTAATGTTATAAAAGAAAGCAATAGAATTAATCTTCATTAAAGTAGCCAAATTTAACTTGAGGCATGATAAAAATCAATCATCACTTTATTTAAATGTAAACTAAATATTATAAAATTAAAAATTGTGTAAAATTTAAACAAATATAAAATAAAAATAAAAATTATTGGGTGGGGCAAGTTTTATTAGGGGAATTGGATTGAGGCGGGGCAAACTAGGTGGCAGACTGGGTAGATGGGGGAGGACTTGACTGGCTGGGGAGGTGGGTTCCAAACAACAGGATTGATTGACTAGGGACTAGGGTGGATGGATGGCCTGAAGGTGATTGGTTGCCTTGTTTTGGCTCAGAGAAATTGATTATACATGACATGATATTCTGACTCAGGGAGAATGGTGATTGGCTTGTACGCCAGGGAATTATGAGGGGAAAGCTGGGGGTCCTTTGATGATTGGTTGCTGCTGAGAGCATTCAAGGCCATCTTGGTAAACATCTTGGCAACCTTCTGGCAGGGAAACAGATCAGTGTGGTTGTTGGTTGCACCAACCACCTGGCTGAAGGTTGTGGGGTTGTGCACACAGATGATATCCCCAATGTTGAAGAACAACACATCACCAAGGTGGAGATTAGCATGCCCAGCAGAGAAAATTGAGACATTGTGGCCTTCTGCTTGTATTTTCTTGGAGGCCACTTCAGCGCACTCCATTTGGTGGCTCAGGAATATTTGGAATTTAGAATTGGCCAAGCTCCAGGTGGTAAGCAGGTTGGAGAGGAATTTACTGTACCAGTAATCATTGGTGTAACTGGTTATATTTGGGTAAAATACAGTCCCTTTTGGGGAAACTGCAAGGAATGCATCAATCACATTCCCCTCTGGTTCCTTCTTTTTGCCCTTGGGAGTGTTCTTTTCACTCAAAGTGCCATAATCACAGAACTGCAATGACAATTTATAATAGGATATAAATATGACATTGTCCAAAATAGAGGGCAGGCAGCAGGTGATGGTGGCACTAATCACCAGGTCACAGGGCAAATTAGAGCCATCATCCAACTTATTGGCCAGCCAATTGGTCAGAATCATGACACTGATTACAAGCCCATGCATCCAGAGCTGCACTGTGCGGCTGACAATGAATATTCCCTGGAGCCCAAGTAGGCAACATACCTCAATCAATTAAAGGTAGGTGTCACGGTAGGTTCCATCATGCCAGGAATTATCTAGCCAAGTAGGAAGGCTCAGAAAGCCAACAAACCATTAACAAAATTGACTCAATTAACGGATTTAAATCAAACAGTCAATCAAACATGGGTTGCAGCTGCTCCAGTCTGACAGCTGAAACCAATTCCCCCTTGCAAACTGACGTTGATAAATTGACATAATTTGAGTGTTACCAGATGCAAGCTCATTAATCAGCATGGTCGTCAGAAATTGGTCACACAAGGGTTCTTTGCAACCTGGACTAAATACTTACTTAATAATGTGGAAGAAATAGGAGCCCAGGATTCAGGTGGTATTGCTTAGTCAAATTTTGATATATATTGAATAATTTTCACTGTTTCAACTCTAAGAGTTGAGTCCTCCCAAAATTTACTCAATAAAAATCAAGTATCCCTGGGTCTAATTTACTTTTAAAAATGCATCCTGTAGTTGGATTGTTGCAATACATCTCCTACAATCTTATTCTAAGCCAGATCATTACTGGAAGATGGGGCCCTGCAGTTGGAACTTTGTTGTTGGTACCACCCAATGTTAATTTAATGCCTGCCAATCTTGGAGTGGTTCACCTGTCTTTGAACCTGAAAATTGTGTTGCATTGCAATGTCCTGGATTTTATTCTGAAGATACTCTGATGCTTTCACAGGCTATTTATCTTGGGCTACTTTGGTTAGGATTAATTTTTTTACTTAATCCTAGTATCTCATTTGGAAATTTTACAAAACAGTATCTGAAGCTGCGTTGGTGGTTAATCATTAACTCTATGTGGATTTGGGTGGTCATTCCCAATCATTTAGAGACAGCTTCATATTATCCTGTGATTTCTGTCACATTACTCAACTCTTCTACATCTGAGTTTTTGTAAGCAGTTTGTCATGAATTCATGTTTATTTTCTCCTGCTCTGCTGAGATATCTGTATTTACCATGTTTATTTGTATCAGCTCTTTTCTGATTTTTCAGTTTGGAATTTTCTTTAATTTGTGGTTTTTATCTCCAGTTGCAGTTGTGGAGACTGGATCTTCTGTTTCCTATTTCCGCTGCACTACATCATTTTGGCTTGGATTATTTTCTTGCTCCACCTACTGATTAAATTTTGCGTGAAGTTTCTTCAGCTTTATCATTCTATCTTGGTTCAAGCCTTAGTCACAAACCCCAAGTTTACCATGTGATGACAAAGGTTTCAGAGGATGCTCATGAATAGTTGTTGTCCGTGGTGGAGCGCAATCCACATGTTTTAACTGAAAGTGCATCTTTGTACCCTTTGTTAAAATATTTGTGTGTATCTATTGAGGAGCTCAAAGTATATTTTAAGTTGTACACCTCCCAACAGGGTACTACTCTGCTATTTGTATTCTTTCCTCAGTTTCTGGCCTACTGTTGTATGATTGATGTTCCTGAGGTGAATAAACTTTCAGTGTTGTGGTTAGCAGTTGACCAGAATGCCCAGGATCTGGCAGTTTGGGATTCCCTGTTAACCACAGCTGAGGCCCTGGTAAACCAAATTCTTTCTCTGGTCTCAAATTTTTGGTTTCCAAGCAAGGTTTAATGGAAGCCAAAGCTAAACTTGCTGTGCGCTCCTGGTTTTCTGGGACTAGTCCCGCAGTGGCGTCTTCCAACCAGAGTCAGGACTGTTCCTCCCATGGTTCTTCTCAGTTGCAGTTGGAAATTATGAAAAAAACCTGTTGATGTGAATGAGGTGTCTGTGGTTGCCCACTCCCAAAAGTTCATTAGCTATGCTCCAGCACGTAGTGCCAGTAAAGTCTTTGTCTGTCAAATCCAAAGAGTTTCCCCTTGTTCCAATCAATTGTGATCATCCTGTCCTTCCTGCTGCTGTCCAAGAGATGATTGAGCAATATTTTCAGGAGCACCCTGCCTCCTTAGCCGCTTTCTGTACCACTGAAGAAAAGAAATATTCTGATGAGATTGCCACATTTGCTGCAAATAAATCTGCTTCTGGTTACTTCTTGTTTTATGGTAACATTGACAGTGGTCAAGCAATCTATCATCTAGCTATTTTGTTAGACACAGGCACTTCTGAGAACTTTATGAGTGAATATACTGTGGATTTATTGTAACTCAAGTACCACCCAGGAATGCTTGTTAGGGGTGGGAACTGCCAAACGTTTCCCTCTTTCCAGCTCAAGAAGCTGGTGACATTTGTAGTTGCAGGTCAGTCTTTTTCTGCAAGGTTCTCCATTTGCTCTACCCTTATATATCCTATTATTTTGGGGGTGGGCTGGTGGCAAGATCATAATGTATCAACCTTGCTGAAAGAAAATGAGCTACACATGGAACACTCTTTGGGTATATACAACTGTATTCCTCTGTTAGGTATGTCTGAATTAGAGCAATCTTCTCAGGCCATTCAATCAGTTTCCTGTTCCTGTCCCCGCAAGTTTGGATTTACCAAAATGCTTGCAGCCCTGGTCTGCGCCATTTGATGCCACTAGGGGCAAGGTCCTTCCCAAGCACATTCAGTTTGAATTTGACTTTAAAGTTACTGTTGATCTGATTCATATTGAGTCTCCTATTTACCCTTTAACCTTTAAGGAAGACGCATTTTTGGAAGAGTGGACTCGTGACATGTTGGCAAAGGGATGCATTTTCAAAAAGGCTTCATTGATCTGCTCCCCATTGTTGTTTGTTCAAAATTCTGATGGGTCTCTTTGTCCTTGTGTTGACTACAGGAATTTGAATAACATTACAATTCCTGATCTCTACCCTTTACCTCTCAAAGCCCAGATCTCTTGATGTGTTGAGAAGGCAAAGGTATTATCAAAACTTGATCTGTTGAATGCCTTCAATCAAATTAGGATTGCAGAAGGAATGGAATGGTTAACAGCATTCAGAACCAAGAAGGGTATCTTCCAGTTCTGTGTAATGCCTTTTAAATTGAAGAATGCTCTGGCTTGCTTTTGGCAGTTAATTGATTCAGTCTTGGGGGATCTCCTAGGTGTATGTGCTATTGTGTATATGGATGATATCTTGGTGTTCTCTCCAGATGAGGAGCCATTCTTGGCAGTTGTGGAATTTTTAAAGCACTGACATCACCATCTCATGTTGGCACACCACCCATTTGTAGTAAGAACTAACTACAAAGCTCTTCTGTATTATTGGTAACCCAGGGTTTTTTCAGGTTGTCAATCCAGATGGCATGGTGACTTGACAAGATACAAGTTCTGCTACAAGTTCATTAAGGGTTCTGAAAATCACCTGGTGGATACACTGAGTGGAAATCCTTCTCATATTCTAGATGCTAGTATGGATGCTGAGTTTTCACGCACACAATAATTCCAGACAAGGCTTTGGTTTCTTTTGTACTACCTCTGCCGGCTACGCTTACTACCATGACCTTGTCCAAGGGTGCCAGCTTAGACCTATATTCCAAAGTCAAGTTTTTACAGCCCTTGTCTAAAGGATATGATAGGTTACTGGAACTAGCATGTACCCATCTGATTAGCCAGCCACAAGTTTATCACAAGATAGGTCCAATTCTATACCATCAAGGTTGCTTGTGGGTCCCAGAAGGAACTATTTGGGATGAAATCATGGAGGCTAATCAACCTTCCCCACGGCAGGCCACCCAGGAAAGAATAAAACGGTGGAGTTAATTTGCCGACAGTTTTCTTGGAAAGGTTTGACAGTGCAGGTAGCAGCTTTTGTTCAAGATTGCCTAGTATGTGTTTGATCCAAGGCAATCAGAAACAAGAATACTGGTTGGTTGGTTCCATTTCAGCCAGCTGCAGGACCTTGGACGTTGGTGTAGTAGACTTTATCTGAGAACTTCCAAATTCCAACAGGTTTAATGCAATCATGGTGGTGGTTGATTGCTTCACAAAAATGGCACACTTTGTCCCCTGCTCAACCACAATTAATTTGGTGGAAACAGCTAGGTTGTTTGTGAATAGAATCTTCTCCCTACATTGCATCCCAATGGAAATTGTGAGTGATCACGGGCCCATATTTATTGCTCAGTTCTGGGAAGCTTTTACTGGGATCCTGGATATCAAACTGTGCCATTCCATGACTTTCCACCCCCAATCTGATGGACAAACAGAGAGGGTAAACCAAAGTTTGGAAGTCTACCTGTGTTGTTATACAAATGCAAGACAAGATGACTGGTGTGATAACCTACCAATGGCAGAGTTTACATACAATAATGCTCTGCACACGTCAACTCAGGCTTCACCGTTTTATGCCAATGTAGGCTGCAATTCTTCATCCAACATGGGTCCCCGCTTAGTTAGCAACGTGGAAGCTGCAACTGATCAAGCCGCTGCATTGAAGCAGGTCCATCAGGAGCTCTGGGTTACTCTTGATGCTGCCATGACAACTTACAAGGAATACACAGATTGCAAGCGCCAGGAAGGTCCAACCTACAGGCCAGGGGATCTAGTCATAGTCAATGCTTACAATATGAAACTAAATGTCCCCTGTTACAAATTAGGTCCCAAGCAAGTTGGTCCTTTCAAGGTTGAACGTCAAATTGGTTCCTCTGCATATTGGCTGGAATTACCCCAGCTTTCAAGATTTTCCACACCTTCCATGAATGCCTTCTTACCCCCTTTAAAGGTATAGAGACTCCTTCCTCCCAACCCATTATTGTGAAAGGGAAACTTGAGTATGAGCTGAATTGTATTCTGGCTTCCCGCAAGAATTGACACCGGTTGGAATATCTGGTGTCATGGAAGGGTTATCCTGATTCTGAAAACTCATGGGTTCCTCATTATGATTGTTCCAATTCCCCAGACCTGATTCAAGAGTTCTACCAGAGCAATCCCACTGCTATTGGCCACCCTGAGCTTACTTTAGCTGCAATGAAACTCCCGCCTGCCCACAAAAAATTTCTCCTTATCTCATCTCCCAGACGGAGGTATTATGCCCAGGGCTAAAGCAGAGGGTAATTTCATGGTAGGTTCCATCATGCCAGGAATTATCCAGCCAAGTAGGAAGGCTCAAAAAGCCAAAAAACCATTAACAAAATTGATCCAATTAACAGATTTAAATCAAACAGTCAATCAAAAATGGGTTACAGCTGCTCCAGTCTGACAGCTGAAACCAAGTCCCCCTTGCAAACTGACGTTGATAAATTGACATAATTTGAGGGTTACCAGATACAAGCTCATTAATCAGCATGGTCATCAGAAATTGGTCACACAAGGGTTCTTTGCAACCTGGACTAAATACTTACTTGATAATGTGGAAGAAATAGGAGCCCAGGATTCAGGTGGTATTGCTTAGTCAAATTTTGATATATATTGAATAATTTCACTGTTTCAACTCTAAGAGTTGAGTCCTCCCAAAATTTACTCAATAAAAATCAAGTATCCCTGGGTCTAATTTACTTTTAAAAATGCATCCTGTAGTTGGATTGTTGCAATACATCTCCTACAATCTTATTCTAAGCCAGATCATTACTGGAAGATGGGGCCCTACAGTTGGAACTTTGTTGTTGGTACCACCCAATGTTAATTTAATGCCCGCCAATCTTGGAGTGGTTCACCCTGTCTTTGAACCTGAAAATTGTGTTGCATTGCAATGTCCTGGATTTTATTCTGAAGATACTCTGATGCTTTCACAGGCTATTTATCTTGGGCTACTTTGGTTAGGATTAATTTTTTTACTTAATCCTAGTATCTCATTTGGAAATTTTACAAAACAGTATCTGAAGCTATGTTGGTGGTTAATCATTAACTCTATGTGGATTTGGGTGGTCATTCACCATCATTTAGAGACAGTTTCATATTATCCTGTGATTTCTGTCACAGTAGGGGTCCCTCTGGAGGATGTCAAGCATTAGAGGATATGCATCATTGATCTGGGAGTCAATCTGCTTCTTTGGCTTCTTGCCCAGGTTTCCATCACCTCTCTTCAAGAGGGCTCACAACACTTGCTTGATCACTCCCTCAGTGAATTGGAGCCAAGTGGTAATTCTGGCAAAATTTACCTTACTCTGTTTAGGCTCACAATCTCTACAACAATCTCATTAGTGATGACTTGCTGTTTTTGGCAGAATTGAGGAATAGGGGGACTTAGATTAGTAAGGGCTTGCTCTGATTGGCCCAAACTCTCAGACAATGGTTGGATTGGAGGGAGCCACAGTTTCCCAGTCTTCAAAATGCAGCAAAGGCTCAGGTTGGGCCTGGTCTGGTCTGGTCTGGTGGAGCTCCATATTAGCTATCAGAAAAGCCACCTGTAGATGGGGCTGGTGACACATACAACTCAGCCTCCTCACAACTTGCATTAAATTGGTGTACACAGGAAACACGGTGGTTGCACTCCTTAGCTCAGCAGCCTGAGCTTGGAGTAGCTCCTGGTAATGTTCCTCAACAATATCAAAGTTACTCTCACTTGAAAAACTCATTATAAAAAAACACAATAAACTCTATTAAAAACATAAAATCAAAGTATTTCTAGAAAATTAATTTTATTTAAGTGTGTGCTCCTTTATCAGCCAGACTCTCATACTTAAATGTCCAAATTTAGATTTTGTAAATTGAAGATAAAGATTAATTTCCCTGAATAAATTCTGGTGGATTTACTCCCAAAATCCACTATTTCCAATTTGAGTCCCAAAAATAATCAATATTTTCAAAAAAAATGAGGCGTTTTGTGCTTGAGTTCATCACTTTTGTAACTGAACCTCATGTGTTCTCTGTTTGTATCATATTTGCCACACACTCATTATCAAACTTGATGAAGAATGCTTCTGGAAGTGACTGGTTTGAAAAAGTTATGAATTTGAGTTCCATGCATTTGCTATCTCATTTTTGGAATTCAGTGTTTGACTTCATTTTTGTTGTGTGATTAACTATTTTTGTTTTCTTGCCCTAGATAAATGGAAGCTTTATTGAGTAAATTTGCCTCCAACTGGTTCCAGTTAACATTTTTTTGACTGAGTTCATGAGTTCTAAACTGAATAATATAAGTTTATCTCAACAGGTTTAAAAACTACTGTATATATTTTTATACTCAATAGTTTCTATTTAATTATATATGCTTTTATTAGCTGTTATTTAGTTTTACATGGCTTGCTACTTGTGGTGCTCTTAAACTACAAGTTGAAAGAAGTCAGTTGGTAGACGGGCTTAACAATTGGCAAGGGGATTAATAAATGGGACTTATTGGTTTGCTGGTATAACTCAATACAATACAGGTCAGACTTCAGACAGGTACATGATTGTATAGGGTTGTAACCAACAGGGACAACAAAGGGCTTGGAGTAGGAGCAACAGCAACTACTTGAAAGAAACTCCTCAAGTAACAAATTTTATTCAAACTAATTGGCAATTTAGTCAAGATGAAGGAGACTAGCCTTTTTGTCCCTAAATTATACACTCAAAGAAAACAATCAATGGTGTAGCTAAAAAGGGGGTATAAAATTTATATCTTTATTGGAAGAAGAAGAGGAGTTTATATACTGTAACTTACTTGATAAATCAAGGCAAGTTGGTCATTGCATGGGGTAGAGGAAGGGGGAAATGAAGGATGAACAGCTGATGATCAGCACAGCAATCAAGGGGAGGATGATAACAGCCCCAGTGGCACAAGAGGGCTACAGAGGGCTTAATACAGGGGTAGTTGGTTGATACCTGTAGTTGGTTAACTAATTGTTTAGTTAATTAGCACCTAATTGGTGTAACCTCCCATCTGGAAGCTAGCTGGCAGGCTCAGGCAATCCAGAATCTCTAACAATCAAGAAGCAATCAGGAACCCTTTACAATTCTGGAAGTAGTCAAACAACATATCTGGATTGATCAACCAACTGGTGAAGAGCTTCACCACACATCCTCCAACATGAATAGACTATAAATGTGCAAAGTCCTAGAGGCTGATTTTCAAATAGAAGATATATAGATGCTGGTAGCTGATATGATTGCTAAGCAATCTGCTGTTTCCAAGGAGAATGAGACAATCACCAAAGGGCTAATTTAGGTGTACATTATGTTGGACAACTACATCAATGAAATGTAAGAGTTGGAAGGCTTCTGACAACAAATCACTTTGATTGTCAGTAGTAGCCAAAAAGCGCAATTGGTGAGTACATTTAGCAACTATTAGAAGGCTATTGATGTGGAAAACCCTCAAAAGACCTTAGATCAGGTAAAGAAGCAACCTAGAATCCTATTGAGAAGGCCAGTGGTAACCTCAACTAAGAGAGAAAACCCAACTTATCACCAGTATTCTATTGAGGCAACCCTTCAAAATGCCAAGAAGGAGGTGTCAGTGTTTAATAAGCTTGTTGACAGGAGAGCTTCCAAGAAGCGTAATGAAGCTTTGAATCCAAGTACAGTCAAGCTGATCCCCAAGGTAACAACAAAATCTATTGTTCTATAACTTTTTCTAGGATACCAACATGGGGTATGCAGTACCCATGGACTTTGCACAAACGTTCTTTGGCTTGGTTCAACCTGGAAGGAGCTTTCTGAAGCATTTAAAGTTGTTTTTCCTGAAGGTAAAACACTGATTCCTCTATTACGTAGCATGGAGAATTCTGCATTGTTGGTAGAATAACAGTTGTATAAATTTAAACTCAATCAGTTCCTCCAAGAAGCAACCAGTGCAGAAATTAGTAGGGAAAACTGGAGCGCATCCTAGCAATATGCTGTCACATTGCTCTTTGTTGGTACTTCCTGAGTAGTAACATATGGCTCCACAGGCAATATCTCTTCAGAAATGAGTAGGAAAGTGTTGTCCTTCCAAGTATGAGAGTTATTTTTCATTACTATGTCACAAGGAAACAACTTCTCCTATGGGCAGTTGATGGGGTTCTTGTATCTTCTCACCTTAGACATACTATTTAAAGTATCTCATGAGAAAGAGATGGTGGAAGAAGTTCCTGAATTAGTAAAGGAACAACTGCAAGAATTCCTGAATGGCTTGTTGTCTAATAGTTCCCAGTCAAAATTTCTGGCTGGTCTGGGGCTTCTCATTATGGGGCTTTTTGGATCTGACTTTGGAGTGGCATGTTTAGATCAAGTTGAGTTTCCTGATTTCCTCAACTTTTTTAAAGTTGGCTCAAGTGTTCCCTTGGAGGCTGACATTGTGGGCAAGGCCTTGGCAGCAATGCATCATCTTTGCAAAGTCCTCTATAGTCCTGGATTTTTTGTTTCTCTAAAATAGAGAAACTTAGCAATAAAGGCCTTTCTTCTTCTCTATTTTTCTTTTTATGTTTTTTGTTGTTCATCCTTACAGTACTTTTAAGGGTATTTTATAGATAAAAAGGTATAAATAATAATAAAAAACTAGGTAAGGGAAGGGCAAACCCTAAATCTTAACTAGAGGTCCAGTCAGTCTTGTTGAGTTGGCTGGACATTTATTTAGGAATTTAGCATGAACATAATTGATAAGTTGTCCAGAGGTTAAATCCTTGAGATTATAGAAGTCATAGCCTACTTTGGCAATGACTTCACAGGGGTTGGCCCATAAGCTATCTAGCTTGTTTTGTGGCTCATGAAGTTGTTGTTGGTGCATTAGAACTTGGTCACTGATTTGGAACTTTACAAGGACTGGTAGGCTCACTTGGTCTCGTGAGTAACTATTAACTTGATACTTATTTAGAATATTGAAAGCTTGAGACTGGGTCTGCATAATCTGCTTAGTCAAGGGATTTAGTTGTTGGAAGTAAGTAGCTTCACTACAGTTGGCATTCAGGGGTACTAAGTGCATTAGAAGACCATATTGCTGGCTGTATAGCATCTTGAATGGGCTTACACCAGTTCTGGAATGTACTGTGAATTGATAAGCCATGACAACTTCTTCTAGGTGTATATCCCATTAAGAGGGCTGATTGTGTGTCAATTTCTTCAATATTCAAACTAGAGTTCCATTAACTCTCTCAACAGCTCCATTGATCTCTGGTTGGTAGGGTGTTGAAGATGTACTCTGAATTCTCATTAGTTCATACAGTCAAGGTAAGATAGCCTTAAAAAAGTTGGTTTCATTGTTGGACAAGATTGTAGAAGGACACTAGTGTTGTGCAATTATATCTTAAAGTACAAACTTGGCGGTCTGTATCAAACTTGCGGAAGCAACAGTCCAAACTTTGACCAACTTAGTTAGGTGATCTATTGCCACAATAATATATTTCAACTTTTCAGGACCAGTGCTAGGAAGTGGCCCTACCACGTCAATAGATACTGTTTGAAAAGTGTATACAGGCAGAACAAATTGAGAGGAATGTTGACTAGGTTTTTCTCTGAACCTGGCGCAGTGAAGACATCTGTTGACATATTCTGCAATGTCAACTGTCATATTTTCCCAATAAATGTATTTCAACATTGTTTTCATCATTTGGTGTATTCCTGAGTGACCTAATTGTTGGTGGAAGTCATTGAGACATGAGAGTTTGTTATAAGTATAGATATAAGGGAGGATAGTGCCTTTATAGTTCTTGAAGAGTTTTCCTTCCTTTATGAAAGTATGTTGAC
>QTSX02004465.1:0-123568 GCA_014839935.2 Entomophthora muscae | reverse complement strand
GTTCATTTTACTGATTACCCATTAAAGCCCAAATATAAGGATTACACCCCAGAGAAAATCATTGAACTTGACCCATTAGCCTGCATCCAATCCGCTATCAGATACAACCACCAAGGCCCGTGGATATCTACTCCCAAGTTATTTAGAGGAAAATCCAACTACCTCCCGGCCTATAATGTTTATATGGAACCACCTGTAACACCAAAACTGATGCCAGCCTCTTCCCCTGACCTGCCAACCAAACATACCAGCAAGCTTTTTGGTATAGTATACATCACCCTCACTGGGGTGGTGGACACCATTGTACCGGCCGCCAGCCCGTGGTCTTGGTTAGGAAAGTCTGCTTCTTACCTCTTAAAGTTAGCCCCTCTCTTGTGGTGGGCCCTGCCCACAAAAAACCTGATCCAAGTTACTTCTGAAACCGGCAGCTGGCCGCCCGAGAGTGGGTCCCTGACAATTTGGGAATTGTTTGTATAGGTTAAAATTTTATATCTGTTTTTATAATTTTTTAATAGTTCTAGTCCTTTTTAGTGTCAAGGTTTAAGCTGATTTTAAATTTAATTTATGTTTTATTAGCTGCCAAAGTTAGCAATTAATTGGAATTGTCTTTTTGCCATAAAATTGGTTTGTTTTTATTTGCATTTAATTTTAAGGCTGGGAAAAAAGTATGTGTGATGTTGTTCAGAAATTGGTTGGCATAACAATAATTGATGGGACATCTTCCTGCCTCAATAACTCTGTGGAGTTGAATTGTAGAGATAATAGAATATGTTATGTGCAGATTCATATTTTTTTATAAATAATTCATAGCGGCCAATAAACAAGGCCAAGTTAAACAATAAATGCAACTAAATAAACTATAGAATATATAACATAAACAAATTTTTAGGTTTTTAATGTAATTAAACCATCCAACGGGAAATTTTAGATTAAACCAATATCAAAGGAAATAAAAGGAATTGTCATGCCTGTATTGGACTAGTATAAAACAACACTGTAGACTTTAAACCTGCGGGACAAAAAATAGCTGAGCTCAAAAGTTGTGATTTAATAAATTCATATTGATTGGCAATAGATTTGGATCCATTTCAGCTTTGCTTTTCTTTGAGCTAAGTGATATTGTTTTAGTTGAATTGATTACATTAATCCTTACAGCTTTGAAAACCATGGTACTTTTTTTTAAAATAACACTCATATTATAGAGCATTCTTATAGAGTCTCTTCCTCTTCAGAATTTAACTTATTAATTTTCAGTAACTAATAGGTGTTTTGATTTATCTTTTATCTGATGGCTTAGGTTTAGTTTATTGTGAAAGGATGGATTGTAGAGTAGGGACATGCACCAAAGTTATCACAATCTGTTTTTTAACTTCAGCAGTTGGTTAAAATCATTTTGTGACCTTCAAGTTACATCAAATAAAATCAGATTGGTTTTGAGGCTTTAGGAGCAAGTCACAATTGTAACTGCCACATTTTGTGACCTGCTCCTATAGTCACAAAACAAATCTGCATGGATTTTGATGTAACTAAACACAATCTTACATTGTTTTGTGTTGTGTCCAATCATAAATACACAAATGATTCCTTTCAATTCAAACAGCTATTTGTCTTTGTTAATTAGTATTTTACTATAATAATCTAAAGAAAACTGTGGTTCAATCAAAACTATCATTGTGAGATAATGGCAGATAAAGCTTGTAATAAATTTTAGCTAAAAAATAAAATCTGATAACTGAACCTGCTCTAGTTCTACATCCTGTGCCTTGCACAAAATGATATCACATGTTTCATCTATAAAAACTGGTTTAATTTTGCATCCTGTGCCTTGTACAAAATGAAATCATCTGTTTCATCCTTGGAAACTACCTTTTTTATATTTTTTGACCTACATAAGGGAGCGAGCCACAAATTGTGACCTACTCCAAAAGTTGTGGTACAAATCCATCCAGGTTATTTTGTGAATAATCCAAAACCATCTTAAAAATGGGGTTGTGACTCTGTGACCACACAATTGCTGTGACTGTCCCAACCCTAGTTGATTGAGTGTAGTGATTTTTAAATTGATATAATTGGTAGATACAATCCAAATCAGGAAGCTTGAATTTCAAATTGAGATGTCTGTTTGCATCCAAGAAAAGCAGCTTTGCAGCAATAAATGTTTATTCTGGAGCATGTAAATTGAATGGTTCACGTTTTGGATTAATTCCCTATTGGAAAAATGTGCTTTATAATGTAATGGCTATTTCCCCTCTGGATTTTCGCTTAAATCGTATGCAGCCATGTGACCCAGATTTAGCACAAGTATCACACATGGCCACGGGATCCACTTTTGAATGTTGGGTAGAGAATTCCGCATCTCATATAAAAGTTGTCATGGGTTGGAAAGTACATTAGGCGGTATTTATATATCCCCTTTATAATGGCATTGAGGAAAAACATGTTATCCCTCTTATCAAAACATTACAAAATAACAATACACTTCATGATTTTGGATTTAATTTAAGAAAAATCACAAATGATTCAAACATGGCTGGTTGTAAATAGTTTGAGATTTTAAAGACAAAGCGGGCCATAATGTCAGTAGATTAATTTAATCTGACTGATGATATAAATATGGTGGCATCAAGTACAACAAGTTACTTTCAATGAAACTGTACCTCATCGCTTCCTTTACCATCTCACAGCTGGGGGTGTGGGCTGCCGAGACTTGCCATCAGCTTCCAGACTCTAACGTCTCTGACTGTGGAGCAGACGATTTCTTCCAAATCCAAACCATCACGCTTCACGGAGCACCAACTAGAGGCAAGTCACTAGCCGTCTCCTTCTCCGGCATCCTTCGCAAGCAGCTGACCCTAGGGACCAGTCTGGTCGTTGAGACCAAATACGCAGGGTTCCGAGTCTCCCTCTCAGACGGTGATTTATGTACACTCGCAACCCAAAGCCACGCCGGCTACCCGTGCCCCCTCGACCCCCAGAACATCACCATTGACCACTCGTTTGACGTCCCCTGGTGGGCACCCGGCGGCAGCTACGATATTTATTCGTTCGCTTACTCCAAAACCAACCAAGAGCTCGCAAAGGTCAAGGTGACAGTTACCATTTAGTTAAATGCCAAACTCCAGCTGCCGCTAGTCGGATCTGTGAAAAATTAAACTTAACTTTAAGCACTATACTTTTATCCGAACCCAGCAATTTATCATCCAAAAGTACAATGTAGTCATCCGTGAACGAGGATCGATTTCACACACTCGGCAAAGTTTGTCGATTAGACAAATTAGGGTTGATGGAAGAAAACAATCAATAAGCTCAATTGATCCAAGCCAACTTTTTTGACCTGGATGGAATAATATTGACCAATATCATGGATTTATAGCGTTGATAGATTTATTTACTATATAAGGATATTAGATAGTCATCAACCAATGTTTCAATAACTGCATTGATTGTTTAGTATGATATCTGTTGGATGCAATCAAGAGAAATCTTAAAGCTGATATTTCAAAGTACTAAAGTTTTCTGGTGAGGTATAGGCAGCCAACAAAGATTTTCAAATCCAGTGACAAGCTAGGTTTTACAGTTGAATGAATGCTAATGCAAAATGTCATCCGCACCAGATAACATGGAAGAATTATCTTACATACTATTTCACCCTCCACATTATCAGACTAAAGCCTACAAGTGTCTCAGAAAGTCAGATCAACAAGTTAAACTCACTTGGTAATCTTGTCTTTTACTAAGCTGTTGAACTCTTTTAATATGTTGCTCTTTTTAACCCCCATCACTAGGCTTCCATATACAAGGGACAGGTGCTGTGCAACTGAGATTGCTACCTCATCTGACAACATATCTTATAATAAACGGGGGGTGCTCAAGGTGCCACCCCATGTTGTATCTAATAGAATTCTCCCTCCCATCCCAAATGTCAAAATATAGAACAATAATCACTTATAGGGAGTGAAGCCAATTCCAGGCAAACTCCCTAGACAAGTTATTCAAACCTCAAACCCCTATTTAGACAATACCACTGTGCCACTCCCCTGTGGCCCTGTGGCTGTTCCTCATAGTATAATATCTTCCATTTCTCAACAAAGACATCATTTTATTCTAAATATATGCCCTCTTTCTGGGCTGTTGTCTTCCCCATTTCAAATACCAAGCTACAATTAGTTCAGTTACAATGACACAATATTTGCTTATGCTGCAACAGGCATCCCTGACCTTGGATTATATCTGGGCCTAATATGACCTGTTACCAAAATGAGCTGCATGTAATATCTGCACTATCTTTGATAAATCACATGTCATTAAATATACCTCCACATATACAGTTAACTAAGTATCAACCCAACCTCATGACCTGCATGAGTCACCCTTATTGTCTAGTGCAGTATTATAGTGGATATAATATATATAATCCGTATTATCTCATATTTCTTCTTGTTTCCTTGACTATTATCTTTAGCACAGTTAAAACAGTTGCAGGAAATTTAGGTTCTCCCAATCTTAAGCCTAGATGGAACTCCTATCTTCACTCATACACAAGGATCCCATCACCAAATTATCATAGATACCCTAATAATAGGATGACAACAATATAATATAGTAACAGCAGTCCCAGATAGCTTACCCTCTTGGGTAGACATCTGTTTCCCAAAGTACATCCTGGTGATACCTTGCTATCAGGAGGTCAATTTTCAAGCCCACATCAGCTAAAGATCCCAGTGGGATACATCTGCAGATTGACGCTTCTTAAATCCAGAACAGCCAAGTGTATTTTTCTGGATACTGATATAGACTTATAGCATATAGCATTGAAACTCCCAGAATGAAATTAAACAGATCCAGGGTGCATAGCGCCTATGGGCTTCCAAAGTTTCCAGCCAACTAACCAGCATAACAGCAATATGGTCTATAGAATGGCACCCATAGCAGACAGAACCAAGAAGTTCCAAGCTTCCTCCCCAGCAGGATCTGGCAAAGTTCATCAAGCTTGACATGGCAAGAGAAGTGCTGCAGCATTAGCAAACCATAAAGCTCTGGGAACACACTTAGAGAAAAGAGATATCTCTCTGCTCACCACTCCTAATTTCTCTCTGTTATCCCTATTTCAACCCCTTTTTTATGGATGGGTTAACCCAAGCTTGCCAAGATCCATGACCACTAAGAACTGTGTTGATCTGGAGAGGGCCTACAGGTGTAAAGACCCAACAATTGGGGGAGCATTTTAGCAAAATAAGGGACCAAGTTGGCAACTTGGAAACCTGTGAGCGCCGTCACAATGGGATAGACTGTCATCATCCATTGAAAGACCTTGGTTTGTACGTTATAATGTCCAAAATTACCAGCAAAATACGTGAGTACGTAGTATATACAGGTGTGTATGGCTACAGACTGGGTGGAGTGGGGAGATACCAGCGTGGGCCAGGAGTACTGCTCGGAGGAGTTTAGCTGCGCTGGCTCCTTGTAGATATACTTGCCAGGTGGTTTATTGAATGGCCCATGCTGGTGATTTTATTGGTGGCCCCCAATCCCTAGGCAGGCTGTGAGAACAGCTGAGAAGATTAGATGATTCATCTTCTGATCCTGGGAAAGGGCAGACAAAGCTTAGTGTCTTAACTTTCTTGTAGAGTAAAGGTTCTGGTATTGATTTATGTGATACTATTTAGGGGTAATTTCACTCAATAATAGCACAAACTATCATCAAGTGATTTGGCTTTATTATATACTATCATCCTTGTGGGGCATGAATAGAGTAAAACACTGGACAGGGAACCCCAAACACTTGGTGTTGTCTGGAATTCCCTTTTGGGAAGGAAATTGGAAGTGGTGTGCAGGCAATGAATGATTACTTCTGGGCTTGCATTGGTTTGGTGTATCATTGGATGCTTTCATGCATCCAAATTGGACTTCTGCAGTTAATGCAGGAATGGGTGGATTGGGCAGCTTGTCAGCCCCTCCCAAATTTGGTAGATTCCAAATTTGGGCAGCAGTTTCCCCTCCATTTGGATTTGAGGGAATTGCCTTTTTGGGTTTCCCCATTTGGAAATTTTCCCATCTGGCGGGGGTGCGCTGTCCCCCACTGGCTGGCTGTCTGGGTGCCTGGCAGCCGGCCGCGCAGCCCGCGGCCAGGGTATAAAACCTGTTGGATTCAAAATTACAATTTTTAAATTTTGATTTATCAGCCCGACTTTTTGCGGCAGTTTCCCCAATAAGGGGGAACTGCTGCCATTTTTATTTTGCTTATTGAGCCCAATTGCAAACAAAATATCATCCTGACCCAAGGCGTTGTCAGAAATATTCCTGACAACAGGGAGGCAGAGGAATTTTTATTGCTATAAAGCCCCTGCATGAACGCTATAAACTGACACAGGGGAAAAACTGGGCTGCACCAAATTGACCCCAGAAGCCTGGATGCTCTGAACTCACCAGGGAACCACCCCAGCAAGCCAGCACCATCATATAGAGCAACTTCACCCATTGCTTAACCATCACCACACTATCCCAAGAAGAATCTAGGGGTATAAGAGTCCAACAAGCTAGATAGGGTCCCCTATACCCAACACTAAATCCTAACCCCCAATCCAGAATTCACCCCATGCAAGAAAGACATAATCACCTCCTGCAGGGTACTTACAATGAGTGCACCAATCATGTGAAGCATCCATGGGTCATCCAGGGGGAAATAAAGATGGGTGACACAGTTGGGAAGATTGTAGCTGATTCCCCTTCCCATTCCTTTAGGGTGGCTGTTGGAGAGACGCCCATAGTACTGTGCAAGGATGGGGAAGATTAAGCCTACTATTAGGATTAAAATTTGAAAAAATAGCTGCAGGAGCTCAATGACCTGGGGTTCTTAAGAAGTGGGATGGTTAATTTGCAATGGAAACGTAAAGGCTGATCACCTGGGGGGATATTGGATAGGGGTACTAGGTATATCAGTCCATCAAAAGGATGATTAGAGGACATGGAGCATCACCTTATGCAGTATCTAAAAGGATAGGTGATGTGGCACACTGGATCTCCAGAGGATACCAAGGTGTGTCCTGGGCCAAATTCAGGCCCCAGCTGGGTTGGGTGCTTACCTCCTGGTGAACTAGTTCTGCAGGATGGAAAATATACTGGGCTTTCAAGCATGAAAAATCCTCCACCAAATTCCCAGTAATGATCCTCAAATCTGCCGCAAACTGTTAAGTCTACCTGTGACTTCCCATTCTGAGGTGGATACTGCCCCTGAATCAGTGCTGTAAACTCTTCCTGATGGAAAAATTTGCCTCTTGGTAAAAGCTTCACATCTTTTCTCATTATTGACCAGTCCACATCTGGCTGTTTCATATGATTCAACTGCCTATAGCGCTTTTTTGAATGATCCACTTAATCAATGTTGAGGTAAAGGATAATGGGTAAACTCTTCCTATTATTCAAGGATCAACTCTCGTCAAGGGTCATGGATATTCTTAACTTGGCTATCTAAGAAAAATAGCCCTATAAACCTTGTATGACAGTGTATTGTACTATTTATATGATAAGCCTTCAGATTTTGCTGCCCTGTGGCCCAGTAGCCCTTGCTGGCTTGTAGATGGGCACATATCTATCCGCTCTTGGTTCAGATTCTTAGATCTCCTTCAGGTTTCTCTTGGGATTCCCCTGTAGATCTCCCTTCAGTTCTGCCACCCAATCCTGGACGTCTAGCCCATTTTTCAACTGCTTCCTCCTTGGGAGCTTCTTTGGGGAGCTTTAAGCAATCCCTTGCCACACTCTCCCTACTGTAGAACTAGCTTTCTGTCTTACCTAAATGAATCCTAAAGTACTTCTGCTATGCTCTCTGCATCATTTTATTAAGCTCTAAAAAGTCCCCATTAATGACCTTCATTAGTAGAACTGACCACAGACTCAACCAACAATCCCTTTGTTGGCTTTTCTAAAGCGCTTTTCTTCTCATAAGAATGATACCCTGAACCCTGAATAGGGATACCAAAGTTTTTTCAAAAAAGATGTTAACAATTTTTCATCTAAAGCATCAACAGTTCCCCAGCCCGCCAATGGCAGGATACCAAATGCTGTAAATAAGCCATTTGGAAAAGAGATGGGGTGGCCAGACAGGTTAATGGGTATGTCATACCCCAAGACTAGCCCTAGCTCAATAATATTCAGGACCAACTGTACTAACAGGGTCCACAGATGCCACCATAGGGTCATAAAGACCTATGAGGGTGATATAGACTACTCCAAATAGGGTTTTTGGAAGGCGCCTCAGCAGCAGGCATAAAAAAGGGGGGAATTCAGTCTTGGGATGGGAGGTGGTTCCATAGATATCAAGTATGCAGGTAAATAGCTGTACCTGCTGTTGAGAACCTGTGGTTGGAGTGTATACCAATCCCTTCTATACTAAACTTTTCAAACTTCATTGTTAAAGCTAGGGGATCAGGCAGGATGGCATCTTATAGAGTGAAATCCTTATAGTCTGGGTTAGGCAGATACTATATGAAGTGTACCAGCCAGTAAGACAGGCCTGGAGGTCTGAAACAGTTGGGCCAGGGGTCCTCAGGTTATACACCTTGACTATTGAGTGTTTGGGGGCTATATTGAATATTATTATGATAATGAGAAAAAATAAAATTATAGAGAGATATCTGAGAAAATCATAGGTTCATTTACTAAATATTTTGGAATACAATATCAGATATCTTATTTTGGGAAGGGGTTTAACCTCTTTTGCAGGAAAAATATCTTGTCCCCCAGCCTTTGGGGCTCTGGCTATCATGGCCAGAGTATTGTTGCTGCACTTGATTGGGGGCTTGGGGGGTTTAATTGGGTGAATTTGCCATCAGGGTTCTCAGGTACTTTGGGACTTATTACACTATTTGGAGGGGCAGGATGGCTAGGGCATTTCAGTTATGATGATCCATCAGTGCATATCTCCTCATTTAGTTCTGCATCTATTAATCTGGACATGGTTTCAATTTTACCAGTGCTGGACACAGTGCAGACATAGTTCATAGGTCCCCAGGCTGTTCTGGGGCCAACTACATTGTTTCAAGGATCACCTAGAATTACTTTATCTGGATTGGCAACATTATTTCTGTTAGAAGAGATGGAGTTGAAAAACCTGTCTTTTAGATTCCATTCAAAGATCTAACAGGCCACAGGGTGCCATATCAGTCAGGCTGCAAGATCTTGAATCAATCAATATGAGGTAAATCAGTCAGTCAGGCCATCAGTTTGGAGTTTGTGGGCCAAAGGGCTCCTTTTATTAGCAATTCTATTGATATTAATGAAATTTTAAGTTTCAATGAGGTTAGAGAGTGTTTTTTTCATTGCAGGAAAGCATATTGGGAAAAGTTTCCCAAAGGAATATTCCTCTTTTTCCATTATGGTAAACTGCCTCAGAGAAGTTTTTCAAGCATCAAAATAACATTTCCTCATGATGCAGGAGCTTTAAAAGACTGATAGCATAGCATATAATTTCTAATCATTGTATAAGGCAGTATTGATATTACTCCACTATTCTTTTTATGGGCTGTTACATCTATTATATTATTTTCCTTTATTCACCCAAGTATTAGACTGGACTTTGATTGCAAGTAACCAACTATGTTTCCTAAGCACCTCAGTCCATTAGGTTCAGCAGATATCTCCTTTAATATCCATCCCACTGAAAGTCTTAGACTTTTTATTATTGCACAGCTCTTGAGTGCTGCTCCTATAATCACTCAAAATAGATGGAGGAAAAAACACCAATCATTGTGGTTAGGAATGCAAACTGTATTATAGACTGAGCTGGTCTTATTATTTCAATACTGCACAGTATAGAAATTGTCATGTTTGGCTCCTGGGGATGACATCCAGGAGGACACAGCAGGAAATCTTTATAATGAAAGATTTGAGGTTTGAAGCTAGCCTTGGGTTAGCCTTCAGGGCAAAATTAAGGGCACATACCTTAATTTCCTGGAAAACAAGATGTGAAATTCCTTTTGGAAAAAAGGAAAGGAGAAAGCTTGAAAAATATTAACGCAAACGCAAATGTGGATAAACTTGTCTTTATTATGAGAGATAATTCTACTTAAATAGTAGACAAGGGCGGTGATCACTCATTAGATAGACAGAGTGGCCAAGGGAGTCATGTTGGGATGAGGTAATACCAGGATCATACAAGGGAAGGTATGGTATTCCGGAATGGGTGGATATTGGCACAGACCCATTTACAGAAAGCAAGGAATTCCCAAACTCAAAAGCAAAACCAGTCAAATCTTTACATTTATCATTATTAGAAGGCCATATCAAAATAGCATTAATGGCACAATTTCCAACAGGAAGGAAGATGATAGCTCCAATAAGCCCACCCAGCTATCACAAGATAAAATCCCAAGGATAATGAAGAAGATTTAAACAAAGAGGATGTCCTTAACAAGGAAAATGGTGTCCCACAGCCTCCCAAAGCCTTTTCAGCTGTGAATTCAACTATAAGGATGGATAGCCAATCAAATTTCTGGGTCAGGAAGGATGGCCCTGGTTTTGAGATAGATAAGATCAAGAGGGTTTGTGGCAAGGATGGGAAGTCCCCCATCCCTAATATGCTTGTCACATTCTTTATGCTAACTTTTTAGTAGAGCCCATCAGTTGTGTACAATGGCTATAACTTATATAAAAGAAACATATTTATATCTGATGCCATTAAGAAACCTATATATGGAAATAAGTGATGACCTTTTATGGCTTCAGTCAACAGTTTTAAACATTTAAAGCTTCCCCAAAATAGCGTGAGCATCCATCATTCAAAGATCTGTTAAAGCACCTGATAGAGTGTTACCTGATCACCAGCCTTCCCCCAAAGTCAAAAATGACTACCTGAGACATAGCTGCCCATTCCATGGATAGTTTAGATGACCCCTAGAAAAGCAGGGTCCATATATATCATGAACTTATCATGGTCATAGCCAATAAAATAAGAGGTGATTTGATCCCATCAATAGCTCAAAAATAGAAAAGGATCTAGCCATTGATGATCAAGCCAAGTTAGCCAATGATGAGTCCCTGGTCCTGCTGCATGAAGATCCCAAGGAAGTTGCAGGAGATGATCAGCTATGTAACCAAGAACCTTGGCAGGTTTAAGCAGCAGGAAGTGTGGCTGTTGGATGCAACCTTTTCTAGATATACAAATACCATCAACCAGCTCTGTGCTGTCTATGCAGAAGTCAAGGGGGAAGTGATGCCTTGTATCTGGTGCCCAATGATTGGAGCTAAGCAGGGGAATTATATCTTTGCCCTGAATATCATCAAGCAAGAGATCCAGATGATAGTCCTGGGGGAGTTAGAAACCAAGTTCACTTTGGTACAAAGGCTTCCTTAGAATCCCATTGCCTCAATCTGGATCAAGAATCTGAAGCTAGACCCTTGCTTTGAGGCTGACCAGCCAATAGCATTTAAGGAAGCCTTTGGCTGTTCATCCCAAGGATGCTAAATGTTGTATGTTGGGACTGTTGGGTATAGCTAACAAGAATTAGCCCTGGTAACTGTTCAATTACTATACCTGAATGCAGGGTAGTAAACCCAAAGTGGAGTGAACAATATGTAGGGGTAAAAACCTATCTTTATTTCATATAGAAAACAAGTATATATAGGGAGATGGGAAATTGGAAGAGAGAAATTGTTGGAATGGGAGGCCAGAGAATTAGGCCAGGATTGGCATCAATACCATAATTAAAATATCAATATCAATATCAATATGGACTATTGATTTTTCACCCAGAAGTAGGGATTGATTGGGTGATTGGATTGTTGATATTACTTCCATTTAGATTTCTGGACTCAAGTGCCAAATAGGCGCTTTGATTCTGGAATTAAAGGCCTTATTTGTTGCTCCTCAGTGTAACCTCCAAGTTGCCAAATTACTGAAAGTATTTGAGTGAAAACCAGAATGCTCTTGAAACCACTTATTCTTGATTGATTGATCAAGCAATTGCCTATGTGTAATTGTGTTCCAGAATCTGACTTTGAACCTAATGTCCATCAAATCCATTACATTCTAGCATATTGCAACACTAACTTAATGTGTTCTGAGCCTGACTTAGAAAGATGATGACATTCAAGGATCTTTATAACAAGTATACCTTAGATACCTCAGGAATCACCAAGCAGATTATTGGAAGGTGTGCTGTAAAGTGCTTAAAGAAAAAGGATGGCATCTTGAAGGAATTAAAGATCTTAGATATGGATGAATGAAATGTGGCCAACCAGGAACCAATGGCTGAATCTATTTATTATTTCAAGATCCAGTGAGCTTGGAAGTTTATTGAGAAGAGATATGGGCCTGGGAAGCCAATATCAACTAGAAATATGTGGGATCTGCCCTTAATTAGGGTTCTAATACCACTTCTTTCCCAAAAGGATGAAAACCACCTTGAAAAGTGAGTGGTATTTAGCAAGCCATCCTTAAGAGTATTTATGGTCCTGAAGAAGTCCAAAGACAGGTCTGACAAGATTCATGGGATAAAAAATATAGCATCTCCCCCTTCAAGAATAGTTGATATGAGTGCTAGAAGGATAAAATTCACACTATGGTATATATGACTACAAGGAAGATGGGATACTGGAAAATATGAAGAGGGTATATGATGTTATGGACTTTGTGTTTGGGTAATTGTAAATTTCTTGTATAATAAAATTTTTGCCCATTCTCTTACACCTATGCTTTTAAATAATCAGTTACCTTCCATTATTTTACTGATGAATTTTTATAGGCTAGGACTTTAGATCTGTGTTTATTAAAAGGTAATAAAATTTGTTTTTGTTTGTTGTGCTTTTAAGTACATTGTAATATGCAATTTATGTTTTTATTAACTTTCAGAGTTAGCCAATGATTTAATTTGATTTTTATTGGTTAATTGGTTTGTTTTTATTTGTATTTTAAAGTATTTTTCAAAGCTGTGGGCTAAGAAAAATTGAGGCAGGAAGATATTATGTCAATTAGTTTCTTGTTAACTGATTTTAGTCTAATTTGCTCCAACTATAATTTTCATCATATGTAAATTTGTTAGATTTACAATAAATCAAAATTTTAAATAAACTATATTTAATAATAAAAGCTATACTTTACTTATAATTTTTTATTATTTTTTGTATTTAAGAGGCTTAATTTTAAAAAATTTCAGTTTTAAAATTTTATTAAATTAAATTTCACTGCCAGATAATAAAATAAAAAATAAAGGGTTAAAAATGATTTATATAGAACATATTTTATTTATTTTGTATTTTTGATTTTTTATTGTTGTAAAATTAAAAAAATTATATATGAAGAAAATTATGGTTGGATCAAATTTGACTGAAAATTGGTTGACAGAAAAAATAATTGACCAAATATCTTTGTAATACCCAGTTATGGTAGGTATAACTTGCAGGACGTAGGGTAGCAGGTTGGCAAACTGAAACCCAGTCAAGGCGGTAACAATGGGGTACACAGTTATGAGCCAGCGGAAGATCTTTGCATGCACATTGTATCTCCCAAAACTCCCGGCAAAGTAGGTCAAGACATAGTACATGGACGTGTACATGGCAATAGAGAGTAAAAAATGTGGAGACACCAAAGGAGGCCAAGGTCCAGTTTGGGATGAGTTCAGTTGACCAGGATCATAGTAGGAGTGTTGACCTAGTCCTTCTGGATATGGCCCAAAGAGTTCTGGACCTGACTGGTAGCCTCCAATCCCAAGGCAAGCTGTGAGCACAGCTGTGAAGATGAGGTGGTTTATCTTCCTTGGATTGGAGGGTTGACAGGAGCTGATTGATAGTTTTAACTTAATAAAGTGAAATTCAACTTACCCCTAATGAGGGTATTAATCTCAATAATAGCACAAGCTATTACTGAGGGGGGGATCCTTTATTTATAGTGCTCCCCACTTGCAAACCTTTGTAAGTGGGAGTGAAAACAAGGGACTGGGGAGCCCAGAAGTTTGGATAAAGTTTTTTGGAAATGGGGTTTGAGAAGATGGCCAAATTTTTGTTCTTGGGCAATCTGCTGGAGGTTTGGCCATTCATGCCTGGGGCCAATGATGTCCCCTGGTTGTGAAGTCAGCTGATGGGAAAGGCTCATGGGGCTTTCCAAATCTATTTTTGGTTTGGAAAGGTTAGTTTGGCTGGGGCCTAGACCTAAGCAAGTGCTGTGGCCCTCTGAATCCCATTGGCTTGAGGTCAAATTATTTTTAACTTTTGGGACCTGGTTTGGTCTATTTTTGGAAGGGTCAGGGTTATTTTTGGATTCTAAACTTGGGTTTGCCCTTTCTTCTGCAGGGCAGAAATTATTCCCTAAATTTTTCCCTGTAGTCAGGTACTTTTCTGATTAGTTGTTTGGTATGGTGACTTCTGATTGGCTGGGGAATGGGGCCTGGGAGCTGGCAGTGGGCCCGCTGGGGGAGGGGGTGGGCTAGCGGATGGCCGGTGGGAGCTGGGCAAGTGGGCAAGAGGCTGGCAGGAGGGCGGGTGGCTGGTTGGCGGCTGGCAAGCGGGCAGGAGACTGGCAGCGGGCCCGCGGGTGCCAGCCTGGGCGGGTGGGTGGCTTGCGGGCGGCTGGCTGGACAGCAGGAGCCTGGCTGGCGGGTGGGAGGCTGGCGGGGGGCTTGCGGGGGCTGGCTGGGCGGCGGGAGCCTGCTGGGCGGGCAGAGGGTGGCGGGCGTCTGCCCGGATGTTAAATTGTTCTGGTTTTCATGAAAATCCGTTTTTTCTGAATTTTGATTTTTATTTCCCCCAAATAAAGGGGGAAATTCTTCATCAAATTTTGGCTCTGTAGTTGGGAATTCTCCTATCTTTTCCCAACATTTTCCTTCAGTCAGGATTTGATTTATGTCAAGAATATTCCTGACATATTCCTGCCCCGCAAAATCAACTGATCTCCAAAAAAATAGAAGTGCATCCAAATCTATACTTAATCAATAGAAATTCATTGGTTTTTAATTTTGCTTATAAATGTGTTGATTTTGCTTAGCACCACAGCTTTTAAAACCACTGTAGTAGATCAATGGAAAAGGTACAAAACACCATCTTGAAAACACCATTTCAAAATATGCCATCTCAAAAATACGCCATCTCAAAATTATGATAAAACACCATTTCAATTTACGGCATTGCAACTATGAAAAACGGGCTTTAAAAATTTGGTTTTTTTTAACTCCAAAAAAACCAAAAAAATTAAAAAATCTTTGTAGGCTTAAAAAGGCCGCAGATTTCAAATCTGCAATAAAAAGGGGGTTAATTAGAAGCAACAAGGCTGTGTAGAGGGCAAAAGTCAAAATATATACAAAAACAAGCATTTTCATCTATTATAACTATGATCAATACTTTAAAACAAGCAGATAATTGTACCAAATACTGAAGAAAAGTCAAAAAATGATAAAAATGAAAAATAAGAAGTGCAAGAGTTTGTTGCAAAAGGCTCATACATTAGTATAAAGAGCAACTGAGATAGCCTGGAGATGCTCAAGCTTTCTATCCTTAGGATAGTAGGCAATGCCTGCCTTGCTAATCTCAGTGTACTTTTTTAAATGCCTTGGTCTGCTTGGGGAGATCACCCTTGGTCTTCATGCCAGTCTTAAAGAGCCGGGCAGAGATGGCCTGCTGGGTTTTAAGGTGGATAAGAATCTTGTTAAATTTGGGCTTCTTAACCCGGAATCTTGTGGCAAACTGGCTATGCCACCCTTCAAGGGAAGAGGTGGTCTTGATAAGACTGTCTTTGACCTGCTTGAAGCAGTTGCAGGTGATTGAGTCACTTCCTTTTCTGATGTGATGTGCTCCTTAGAAGATGCTAACCCATTGAGTTTCAAAAGAATCAATAAAGGGCACAAAGTCTGCCTGGTTGGCAATGATATAGGGTGGCAGAGGAGGGCTTTATAGAAGGCATTGATTTCCTACTTTCTTACTAGGGCAAGGGCAGCAAAGCAGTTGAAGACGTCCTTGGCCTCTTTGTTCCCTTCTGCATTGATGAGCTCATGCAGATCTGAGCATCTCTGAAGGCGGCGGCAGAGTGCCTGGCAGAAGTGAAAACAGCATCCCTGGGGGAGTTGTTAAAGACTTTGATAAAAGCATTGGCCTTAGCAAGCTCAAAATCTAATACCAGGTATTCATGGTATGGTAGGCTTTCTGGCTGCTTCTTGGGGGTGGGGGTGTCTTAATGCTGGGAGGGGGTCTTTTTTATTTTGCCCTCTAGTCTCTTTGGGCTCCTATTCTAATGTGGAAAGTATCTCATCAAGTTTAGTCTTCAGTATAGCGAGAGAACAGACATATGTGTCCTGCTTCTTGTTGGGGAGGAAGTAAAAAACAAGGGGAAGAACTAGATTGCTCACCTGTCCATGGATATTCCAAAGCTAGCTGAAGAGCTTTTTGGTAGGTGGAAAAGGTACCATCTGCAAGACAGGTCTTGCACTTGAGGAGGTTTCTCAAATCTTGAGAGGTTGCAAAGCAGATAATGCATTCCTATGCATTTGGGCCATCATTGTGCAGAAGAAACTGCTCTTCATGGCAGGATAGCTTCTGCTCTTCAGTTAAGATTAACTATTCAATGGATGTTGCACTGACGCCTTCATTACTCAGAGTATATATCTGATCAGTGAGATATCTCTGTAATTTGGAGGCTCCACCAACAGTGGCAAGTTGGGTGTCATTTAAATTGAGGAGGGCATCATTGACAATTTTGGTGGCAGTTTGATCTTTGGTGGTTAAGATGACCTGGCAAAGAAACCAGCATATCAGTTGATACAAGGGATCAAAAGGCTTGGCACAGTCATGGCCAGTAGTCAGAGCCTTGAATCTAATGAACCTGTATGTTGTAAGCCTTTGCTGGGCACCCAAGTTCATCACATTTAAAGTTATGTTGAAGATGGCTTTTTTCTTGTCATTACAGATGAAGCTGTACCCCTTGTACACAAAGCTGGCACCTTCCTTCTTGGACATAATTGAGTAGCTAAAAGGATAGGTAGCAGGCACAGCAAAGGCGCCATTTCTGTTACAAATGTTATGGACAGTGTTGATATCCCACAGCTCAATTTGGTTGTCAACAGGAGCACCAGGCTCCTGCTCCTGCTTCTCCTCAGGCTCTGATGTGGGATCATAGTGGCAATTAAACCCAAATAGCTTCTCTTGGAAGTCTAGGGGGAGTATCTAAAGAGAGAGTGGGGAGGGGTAGGGCTGGTTTCTTAAGGCTCTGGGGATGGTGTGGGGGTCTTTTAGGTGATTTAAACTTAGCAGGCTGCTTCTTGGGGGTGTTATTGGCCTTTTTGGCCTTAGGGGGATTGACCTTGCCCTTGGAGGCCTTGGAGGACTTGGGCGTAGCTTTGGGGTTGGGCTTGGAAGGCATCTAAAAGTAAATTAGTAACAAAATATGGGCATTCTGGGGGCAGTTTTCAAAGGAAAAATGGAATGTTTTAAATCAAAAATTAGTAAGTATTTTACATAGAATTGTAGGGAAAGTCTTAAAATATATACTATCAAGATTTAAAAGCTTTTTATTTTGTAAAAATATTTTTTATTAGCAGCATAAGTAGGCAAAACTTTGAGGTTTGCCTGAAAACTTGAAGTCAAAATGGTGTTTTTGGGATGACATAATTGAGATGCCGAGGCTCAAAACCATATAGATTTTGGCCATTTTTTATATTAAATTAAGAAATTTACGGTGAACCTACCTCAACCAGGCCAAAAAGTAAAACTTGAATTTCTCAAAAACTAGCTTATACAACTGGGGTTAAAAAGTACCCAGTTGTTTAGAGGAAGCCAAAAAATACATATTTGCAAATTTTGATATGTTTTCTTACATTTTTTGCTTAAGTGGATTTAGACGTGAAACTATACTTTTGAAAAGTGGAAAGCAATAATTGCGGTGGGGGAATTGATATAGCGTAGCCTGGCGTCATATGTAATTTCCCCTTATTTTCCCCTATCCATTGTGCGCCTTGAATCAATTGGGTGATGTGAAACTTGGTGGAATTTGAAGTGACGTAAATTGAAATGGCGTAATCACCCTCTTCTATATTAAAATCACTATTAAAATATTTTATTAAGGAAACTGCTATCAATGTATCCATGTATATATAAGTTGCAAATTACATATAGCAAAACTGGTTTTTTTACCCAGCAATGACAATCACTAGTAGGGCTACTATAGTGGTGTTATTTTAGGTTGTTCTTAGTATAAGTGTCTTGGATTAATACTATAGGAATATATTCTGATTGTATACAACAGGCTTTGTTTTAGTGCAGGAATAAGCTTATTTTAGTTTAAGATAAATGGTGTAAATCAAGATGAAATAAAATTGAGATGGCGTAAACACGCCCCACACTAGGTGATTTCATATGTAAATAAAGTGAGTGAAATAAGATTTAATTAATATGACTCAAAATAACCAAAATGAGATGGTGTAAATTTGAGATGCTACATTATAAAAGTATATGTAAATTTTAACTATTTTATTATTTATTTTATTTTTTTGTGATTCAAAATCACTAATGCCAAAAATGCCATCTTGAATTAAATTTGAGATAGTGTGTCCTACTAGGCAAAGAGCAAGATTGGTTCACATCTACCAAATTCTTGCAAGCCTGGGCTGTACATGATGTTTCAGCCAACCATGTTATAGACTAAATAGACGATTTTCTGCAATAAATGCATAAAATAAAAGCAGTTAAAGATGACCTTTGAACTAATAAAAGTTTATTAGATAATTGTTGATTACAGCGCTCGTTTTAAAAACAAATTAATATATCTGATCAGTAAGTTTTAAAAACTTAAGTTATTCAACGAACTTTTAATTTCACCGCGACGTATGTTCCTGCGCATCTACTGCTGCTTAATGATGGTCATTAACTTGACTTTAAAGTATGGTTCCAAGCCAAGGCTGTTCCGAAGTATGATTTCAATGACAGGAATAGTTTGAACTGGTTGTCCATGAATCAGGTTTTGATGCTAGAGGCATTCATTAAAAGTTACCAATATCCTCTCTTTTTGGATGTTAAATTCACGTGTTTGTGGAATGATTTGGATTTTATTGGGTACTATAGTTTGGAAAGTTTCAAAGAAAAGCTTTCAAAGTAAAGCTTTCACAGAAAAAAATCAAAAAAGGCTTCCGATGCTGAATATGTTTCTTAGGAGTAGCTTGGGATTTGGATGATGTGTTATTATATCTCAAGAATGGAGAATGGTTAGAGGTCACCAAATAGATGCATAATTTTGATTGGTTACTCGGCAATGGTCTCCAGCGAGGGCAGAAAGCGCAGGTTGTGCATTCGTTTAACTGATTTGGTGGCGGAATTGGCGTCTCTAGACTGAGTACGGCGGTGCTGGGGCCGGATGGTACGCTCCTTTCGAAGGGGTGCCAGTTGAGTTGGTACAGTAATACTGGAATAGGTGCAAGTGGACGCCATGCCCAACCCTCATTAGGTGGACGATCTTTATACCCCATCCCATGCCACTTAATTGAGAGGCCCGGGCCCTAATAAGTATAGCAATTTATCTCACATTGACGTTCATTTATGTGCACAAGAATTCTCTATTGAATGCTGACGCGTGGTTGAATGTAATGTAATAGTCGTTTTGACCTGGCGCGTTGTGTTTCAACTATAATCCCTGCCTGGGCATTTAAGCAAAGCACTCCTAGACTACAGCGCACATGATCCAATAAATTCTAAACTAAACAACACCCTATCAATGGACGTGGTGATGCTTGCGAAACCCCAGAGGTGCAGGAAATTTGACACCTTGATTCCCATTGGCCTTTCCCCCTGACAACTTGAACTAATCAGATTCTCGCTCCCAGTACCGTGCTGTGATTGGCTTAAAATCCAGCCTACGAGGGTTCTTGAGAACTGCTTCCCAGCCGCGGCATTATTTTTGGCCACATCAAATATAAACGCGATTCATAGCTTTTTGAAGCGCAGCGTTTAACCTGGGAGCCCATTCCCACAAACGATGTTCCTCAACCCTGAAACAAAGCGTGCATTTCCACACACGTGACGGTTAAAGCATGCAAGATAAAGACGAGCCCAGTTTGGTTGGCGTTAATACTTCCAATCAACCTTATCCATCGTTTGCCAAAGTTTTGCCAGCGACACCCATCTCCCGATCCAGACTTATGTTAATATCACCCAATCAACGATGTACCCCACTAAATCCTTAGCATGACACCAGCAATTTATATCTTTAATGTCATCAATTGGATCCAATAGCCAGCATTCACCACCACTCTACTCTATCTGCCACAAAAAGCTACCAACAATTTTTTGCAAATTGGACAGAAAGCAATCTACTCACTTTATATCTAAAGTACCCTCCCTATAAAAATAAGCTATTAATTCTCAATATACTTTGATAAACAATAGAATATACTGCCACATATAATTCCATACTATAAAGTATACATCTCCTCAAAGCTTTACCAGGGTATTGAACCATGTATAAATGTCAGGGACCCGCTTGAGAGGGAGCAAGTTCCCAATCTGATGAGCCAAGGCCCCTAAATTAAGGCCTGCTATAACCGAACTGATAGGAACCATAACCATCGCCAGGTGACCAAAGTGCCCAAGGAAGGCAAACTGACCCATCATTGAACTAAATCTACCCAGAAAGTAATATCCAACTAGGTAGGACAACAGGTAGAATGAGGCATTTGGTCTCACCAAGAAAGGTTCAGAAGGGGGAGGTAAGGTTGTGGGCCAGCTGTACTGGAACTTTCTTCCCCAGTGACCTGAAGGGTATTTGAACCAGCCATGTGCCAGGGACTCCTTCTGATGGGAGTCATCAGGAGAAAAATTGTGCCAGTCTGTGGTGGGAGTTGGATTTTCCAGGGCCAATACCACAAAGAGCAAAAGAACTAGAAACCAGAACAGGAATGAACTTCCTCCCATGGTTTCAAAAAGAGGATGTGGAAGATAAGTATGGACAATCTTTGGAATAGGAGAAAATATCTTTATTGATGGAACAAGTAGGAATCATAAGGATAGCTCACTTAAATAAACTTAAAATGGAGGCTGGAACATTTAAGTAGTTATTTGAGGAATGAGAGGGATTTTCATGAGACTTATAATCAGAAATAGTACCTTTTTCATATCCTGGTTAAGCTGAAGCTTACTAAAATGAATAGCAAATGATATGTGCAGGAGCATAAGGGATAAGCCACAAGGTTGGTGCTAATTAAGCGGTGGATTTTCAGGATATCAGTTTGTTAAAACAGCAGGCTCAACCCGCCAGCAAGGTCCTGAGTAAGCAGGTTTGTGACCCACAATCCAATTATCCAGTCACCCGGAGCCAGACTAGGAAGTCAACTCAAATTTCCAAATTAAACAACATGAACAAATGATGATCTCTTACAGTGGATACCTTGTTTTGGCGCTTGACTCATTACCAGGATCAAGCCATCCCCTTCACCATCCCACCATGTGATCAACACAATAATGTTCCTGTTACCCATGACTCAAACTAACTATATAATCATTATCTCTCAATGAAGAATAATATCTAGTTTCTAAATATTTTCCCCTTGTAACTCTACTAAAACAGCACAGTTACAATATTGGTAGCACAGGTAGGTTCTCCATCCTACCTTATCTTGCAAAATTCCACCTGTTGCCTGTACTCGCCAAGGCCAACAAATCCTTGATAGAATCATGTCTGGGCTCCCAGCAGACTGGACACCGTACACACCTGGTGCCAAGATACCTGATGGGTTTATCCTCTTCCAGAACATGGTGATTCCACTCCCCATGTTCAATGCCCTATCTGCTCAAGGGTTCTTCCAGGCTCCCACTGCTATGCCTTGAGCAACTGACAAAAACACTATGCCAGCCTACGTAGCCCAGAGACTTCAAAGTGTGGCCCTTGAATCCTTTGCTGGGGCCAACAATGACAACACCGCTGCATGGATCCAATCTGCCCAAAGGAAACTGGTCCAAATGGAATCCCCACAAAAATTCTGGATTCCAGAGATCTTCATCCAACTGACTCATGACGCTGGCACTTGGTGTAACAAGTGGCACAAAGAGCACACAAAGAAGGACTGGGACACCTTCAAACAAGACTTCTTGGCAAGGTTTGTACTAAAGGACACCACACTTATGATCATACAACAAGTAAAGAACCTAACCCAGACAAGCACTGTGAAGGAGCTCACCCATGCCTATAAGGAACTCCAACTATGTGCACCCTTGGATATGGCCTTTGACACTCCAGCTACCCATCTCATGTACTATGATGCTCTCAAGTTGCACGCAATGAGATACATAAACCAGGACCAAGTAAACAACCTGCAAAGTTTGTACCACAAGGCAGAGAAAGCAGAACAAACGTCCAATGCTCTCCACAAGGCAAAAACTGGAAAAAGAGAGAGACCCAAAGACTCTCACACAGCCGGGGGCTTGGGCCAACCACCCCCTGGGAACAACGGCAACAACACAAACCATAAACCTACAGGCTCAAATGGACACAGAAATGGGACCAATGGCTAATCAACCCATACTCATTTTTGTTTCACTATCACACAAGACAACCAAGACAAGAGAAAAGCCCGGGGAGAGCATTAAGTGAGCCAAGCTCTCCCTGCACAATTCCCAACTTTCCAACAACAAGTACCAACTCAAAGACGTGGACCAGTGCCCAATGAACTAAGTACCCTTGGAGGACCCGGTACTTTAAACCATCACCAGACATCCCAATAAACTGATGTCCTATCCTTTCCATTTTTGCAGTTACACAGGATTGGCGCTCCTGGACTTGGGCGCAGACCAACCCTAGTCAACAGCAGCTTTATGGACAAGTTTAAGTTAACCACTAATCCTTTGCGGATTAAAAATGTAGTTCTAGCTGATGAACATCACATTGCTGTGACAAAGGAAACTGGAACTTTCTCTGTCATGCTTGAGAACCTGCATTCCACCATCCAAAGCCCCGTCATTGACTTTCCCAAGTTTGACATTGTACTGGGCCTGGACTGGTTTCAAAAAACAATCCCATGTAGACTGGGCAACTTTGGTATTGACTATCAAACGCAAGGGCGTCAACCACCAGATCTACCCTGACTTGGTAGACCAGCTCCTACTCACCCACATCTTTGTGCATATCACAGAGACCCTGGACAAAAAAAGAGAGCCTCAAGGCAATCAACTGGGACTCCTGCAAGTACAAGATCATACACTTCAAAGATCATCAGGACACCACTACTCCTCAAGATTTTGAAATTGTAGCCTGTCATCCAGAAATCTTTAAGGAGGCCTTACCTGGGCTTCCTCCAGAAAAACATATCCAAAATTCCATCCAACTCAAGGGAGCTGTACCCAAGGCACAACCCATCTATTTCCTGAATCCTAATGAAGACAACACCCTATGTGCTTACCTCAAAGAGGCGTTGTAGAAGGGACTTATCTGCCCCTCATAGTCTCCTTTTGTGGCTGCTGTGTTCTTTGTGGCCAAGAAGTACAGTACCTTACGTCTGATCACAGACTACCCAGCCCTAAACAAAGTTACCATCAAGAATTGTTATCCACTACCACTGATTGACAATCTCTTTGACGCCTTGGGAGGAGTCACAGTCTTCTCCAAGATTGATCTGACTGCAGGCTACAACCAGATTTTTATTAAAGAGGAAGATATCCCTAAAACAGCCTTCTGCACTAAATACAGCTCCTAAGAGTGTGTGGTGCTCAATTTCAGTATTACAAACACCCTGTCAAATTTGTGACCTTCATGAACAAGGTGTTTGCAACTTACATAGGCAAGCACGCCTTAGTCTACCTAGAATTCATTATTGTCTATAGCCCATTGGTAGAGCAGCACCACAAGGACTTAGAGGTAAACTTTGCTACCTTGGCGCAGCACAAGCTGCTAGCCCTCTAAATGCCAGTTCTTCCGTGAGCAGCTGCCCTTCCTAGGACACATAGTCTCAAAAGATGACATATAACCTGACAGTCAGAAGATCCAGGCCATCTTCAAAATGCTGCTGCCCAAAGACAAGTCAAAACTCTGCACATTCTTAGGAATAGTTGCCTATGTACATTGTTTCATACCTGACTGCAGTGTTCTGACTGCACCCCTGTCCGCCATAACTGGCACCAAATCCAAATTTGTATGGACCCCCCCAACAAGACCTCTGTTTTAGGCGCCTCAAAGAGAAACTCACAACAGCACCCATCCTACAGTATCCCAGACGTGATGGGGAATACCAAATGGAAACCAACGCCTCAGACACATCCATTGGGGGAGTACTACAAATTTTCAAGGGTCTGGATGTACAAACATTCTGGCTATTGTTAACCTACTTAACATCCTGCCATTGCCCAATTTGGTCCCCTTCCAATATACTGTTTGACATACTGAGAATGATAACCAAGCAATATCACCTGGCTGTCCAAGTATCCAGTGGCTTGAACCCATCTTGCACATGATCAACCCCTAGGTTCAATCCAACTAAATCCCTGCCACAGTCAAGTCTATATAAGTCTAAAGTATTATCCAATAAAATACACTTCTATTCTTTCTTAATTCCATATTTGAAGCTTCCCCAAAAGGCACTCCTTATCACTGGTAGCAGCTACGGTTTTTTTACCACACCCATGAGAGAGAAAATGACTGACCAAAACCCGCTCACCTTCACTCACGTACTCAACCAGGCCATATCCCAGGAGGCCTGGAATTTTGTACTTCTGCGCCCACGGCATCAACAAAAATATATCTAGTGGATGTACTGTATTTGAAGGTCTGGTCATACTCAAAGCATGCGCCAAGATAATCAATACAGTTGCTCTCTTCAACCACAAACAAACTCACAACCACCTATCACAGGTGAAGTTACCAACACCAAATACATTGGTATTGACAAGTTCTTTGGTAAAAACAAAGAAAACGGCATCAACTGGCTAGACCACTCAGCCGCCAAACTCTGCGCCAGCCGCATCCTGCATGAGAAATGGGTCCATGAAGCCAGTAAAAGCCTGTAAAAGGCTGCAGTTAACTGGTTTGCTACCTGGGTTGGCTCACAAACTGACAACCAGCTTGCTAACTGGGAAGAGTTCAAAGCGGACATCACCCACAATTTCTGTATCACCAAATCCCTCCAAGACATTGCAATACAGCTCAGTGATCTTCCGCAGAAGACCATTATTGCAGCTTACGTCAAAAAATTCAAGGAAATACATTGCAAAATCTAAGCCCAGCACAAGCTGACAACATACATACCAGAGCATCATTAATCAACATAATGAAACCCTCTGTCACTGCCCTCATTTTCCCAGAGGCCAACACCTTCATTCCCACGCTCATTGCAGAAGCCAAGCACACTGAAAAACGCGCAAACATGGAATATGCTGCACGCAACGGCAATTGCTCCTAAAACAGCAATGGCAGAGAAAACTCCAATGACAACAAATGCCAAAACACCAACCACAACAATGCCAACTCCAATCAAAACAATGTCAATTGCAGCCAGAGCGCAAAATGCTTCTGTCCCAAGAAAGAGGATACTACCCAAGTTCAAAAATGCGGAAACAGCAACCTGCTACAAATCTGACCCCCACATTCTCTGACCTCAAAGGTCTCAAAACAGAGGAACATAGAAAAGTGAAGGGGGAACAGGCTTAAGTGCCCATGTCTCCCCCCCAACTTGACAAGAAATTGTACCAAGGCACAAACTTTGCTGCTTGCATCCCATGTGTCCCGCAATCCTCCATTTTTATGAATGTAAAAATTAAAGATTGTTCACAACTTCTTGTCTATCCATGCACTTACAAATCACATACACATAAAATTTTATTTGACTCTGGTTCACAAAAAACCATGGTAAAAAACCATTTGTAACCAAGTACAAAATACCAGTTGTCAAATCCAACTTCAAATACGCCAGAATGGCAGACAAATCAAAGGTTCTACTGGAAGGCTAAACAACTCCCTTCAGAATTGACCTCCAAGGCATACAAACGTCCATCAAAGGAATTGTCATGAGCAACATAAACTACGACATTGTAGCAGGCATAGACTGGTTCACCCAAGTGAACCCCAGTTTATGTTAGAAAACAAAAACCATGACCATCAAATGCAACGGAGTCAATTTTAATACCCTCAAAGAACCCAATAACCTCATTCTAAGAGACACAGTATTTGTCCAGTTCATAAGCCAAGATGACTCAGAACGTCTAACCAAAGATAGTACCCTCCACATAATAAGGTACACTTAATTCAATAACATACAAACACAAAAGATCCAATGCCCAGAACTTGTGGCACTCCTAAATGAATATGCCCATGTATTCAAGGAAGAACTCACAGAGTTACCCCCCTAACGGGAGGTCAAACATAGCATTGACCTATGCAAAGCCATGCCCAAACCTGCACCCCTCTACAGACTCTCCCTCATGGAGACCCAACCCCTCAAACCCCATATTGAGGGCAATCTAGCAAAAGGATTCATCCGCCTGTCAGAATCCCTATGGGGGCAGCAGTATTCCTCATAAAGAAAAAGGAAGGCACACTACATCTAGTAACTGACTACTGAGTACTAAATGAAAGTACAGTAAAGAATAAATACCCTCTTCCACTTATAGAGGATCTGTTTGCAAGACTCTCAGGAGCCAAAATTTTCTCCAAAATTGACCTCACCTCAGGTTACAACCAAGTTGAAGTAAAGGAAAATGACATACCAAAGACTGTGTTCTGTACGCAATTTGGATCCTTTGAATGTAGAGTAATGAACTTTGGAATGACCAATGCTCCTGCAACGTTTGTCACCATGATAAACCAAACGCTAAATGGCCTCTCAAATACATTATGCTACCTTGACAATATCATTGTATTCTCAAAAACCGAATAGGAACACCTCATGCATGTCCACAAGACACTCTATTAACTTGCAAAGCACAAACTCTACACAGAGCCTAGCAAGTGCCAATTTATGGAAAAGGAAATCTTGTTCTTGGGCCACATTGTCTCTGACGGTGGCATCAAAGCAGACCCAGATAAAATAAAAGCCTTAAATAACATGCAACGCCCCACCTCTGTGAAACAAGTTAGATGATTTCTTGGTATGTTAGCTTACCTAAGGAAATACATCAAAGACTTTAGAAAACTAACCGCACCAATCAATGACTTAACCAAGGGTAATGCCAAAAAGAAATTCATCTGGACTCCATAATGTGACAAGAATTTCCATTTATTAAAACAAGCTCTGATTGAAGCACCAATCTTGCAATACCCTAATAACATCAGGTGCTACAAGCTTGAGTCAGATGCCAGTGACACTGCTATTGGAGCAGTCCTATGCATCTGCCAGCCAGGGCAGTAAGACTTGCTGCCAGTATGTTAAGAAAGTAGAAAATTAACTAATACTGAGTAGAGATACCCAATACACAATAAGGAATTGCTAGCAATATATCACACATGCAAGAAATGGATATTTTACTTAGAAGGTCATTTAAATGTCTGAGTACTAACTGACCATAAATCCTTAATCTATTTCAAAACTCAGAACACACTCGCACGGCAACAAGCCAAATGGATGTCCTTGATGGAACAGCTTAACCTGGACATCCAATACAAAAAGGGGCAGAGCTAGTCACAGCTGATGTTCTCTCTAGACTATGTCAGCCTAGAGAGGATCATCCTGACCACCTGGACCCTGACTGACCAAACCTATACAACACTGAGTATAAAACCAAAGGGAAAGACCCCTCAACACACCAACTGACCCACAATACATTAGTAAGGAACAAAAAATATTTCCATGTATCAAATGGCACAGTATATCAAATTATTAATGACAAACATGTCCTGTACATCCCACTTGCACAAAGAGTTGACACCATACTAAGACATCGCCGCCTACTAGGCCATAAAAAGGCTAACAACCTATACCTCACACTAAAAGAGATAGTATGGTGGCCCAACCTCAAACAGGATATAGTTGATGTTCTGAAAAAGTGCACAGTGTGCAAGAAATACACCAGTACAAAGGCTCCTCAGCCAACTTTCAACCCAGTACCAGGCCCTGAACTATTTAAGGTTTAGGGGCTAGACATAGTGGGCCCCTTCCCAGAAACTAAGACAAATCAACGTTTCTTATTTGTAGCTATCAACTTTGCCACACGCTGGCGCATCTGCTGGGCAACAAAGGACCACAAATCAGAAACCATCAACAATTTCATTAACAAAGCAATCATAGCCAAATATGGTACTCCAGAATACATCATAACTGATGAAGCAACCGAGTTATCAGGTCACATAGTAAATGACAACTTAAAATTCAAAAACATTAAACACTCCACAACCTCTCCATACAGGCCACAGGCCAACAGCAGAGTGGAACACCTCAAAGGCAGCCTTATCAGGACCCTAGAGAAAATAATGGATGGCAAAGCCAAAGACACATAGCCACTATACATGAAACATTCATTACTAGTATCCTGAGTCTGCATCAACCTAGGGACAGGCTATTCACTGTCTGGGCTAACCTACGGGTACAAACAGGAAACAATCACCCGCAACAAACAGCCATACATAAAGACCACCCTGGGGAAACCTCCCACAGTAGAACAAGCACCAAATCTACAACACATCTGCCTCAAAGCTAAAATAGCAGAAATAAAGAGGCTCAAAACACAAAAGGTAACCTCCACAGAGGAACCACTTCCCATCAACTCCCCGTCTGGATCCTGTCTGGAAACAGGAAAAGCTGGATTTAGTACACAGGGGACCAGGAAGAGTCACCAAATACAAACCAGACAGAAACACTTACCTGGTCAAATTCCAAGGCACCAAAGACCCCATTATCAAAAAGTAACACAGATCCTGCCTTTGCCTCAGCAAAGGGAGAACACTTGACCTGGTTGGTACCAACTAGCAAACAACTCCAGGAGCATCAGGCAGCAGCCATGAAAACAAAGCCCTCTCCTGATGCACCAGAGTAACCCCTTAAGGGGGGTCAATGGTCTGGATGTACATGCATTCTGGCTATTGCCAACCTACTTAATATCCAGCCATTGCCCAATTTGGTTCCCTTCTAATATACCGTTCAACATACCAAGAATGGTAACCAAGCAATATCATCTGACTGTCCAAGTATCCAGTGGCTTGAACCCATCTTGCACATGACCAACCCCTAGGTTTGATCCAACTAAATCCCTGCCACAGTCAAGTCTATATAAGTCTAAAGTATTATCCAATAAAATAGACTTCTCTTCTTTCTTAATTCCATATTTGAAGCTTCCCCAAAAGGCGCTCCTTATCAAAATCAAAAACAATGATGGTGACTTCCAACCTATAGCCTACAAGTCACTCAAACTGACAGATGACAAGTGCCAATACCCTATACATGACAAGGATTTGTTGGCAATTGTGCACTTCCTAGTCAAATGGCGTTGCTACTTAGAACAACAGGAAGAATTCATAGTGTTGACCAATCACAAGTTGCTTATATACTTCAAAACCCAAGCAAATATGTCCCACCATCAGGCCTGCTGGATGGAACTCCTGGAGAGATTCAATATGCTCATACAGTACAAGCCTGGTCCAGAGCTTGTCTTGGCAGACACCCTCTTGCGCCTGTATGTTAGAGCCACAAGGGGAGAGAATGGGCTTGACCCAGATTGGCCCCTCCTGGTACTCCAAACAAAGGACAAGGGTTCCCCCTGGCACCATGGACATAAAAAGGAAACAGTCATTAAGAACAAACACTTATTCACAGACGTTTATGGAACCCTACATCAAAAATTGTCTGACAGAACCAATATCTCTTTATTCCCACACATCAGCAAGTTGACACCATCCTACGTTACCATAGAGACCTAGAGAACAAAAAAGCTAAAACCTTTAAGAATTTCTTAAACACAAAGCATGGTGGCCAAACCTGTACCAAGACGGTCAGGAAGTCTTGGACCAATATAAAGTATGTGAAAAATTTGCTAGAAGAAAACCCCACCTAAGTCAGTACTATCTATCCACATGCAACTACCCTTCAAGGTGTGGGCCCAATGCCAGGAAAACATAACAAGAAGTACATCATTACTGCAATAGACTTTGCCACACAATGACCAGTGGCACAAGCAGTAAAAACACATACAGGCAATGACATGCTGCAATTCATAGGAAAAGAAATCATTAGCAAGTTTAGAAAGCCAGAACTCCTGATAACCAACATAGGCAAAGAGTTGACCTCTGAAGACAACAATGTATACCTCACCAAGAATGGGGTCAAGCACATGGTAACAACACCCTATCATCCTCAGGCCAATGGACGTGTAGAACAACCAAATGGCAGCCTCGTACAAGTCTTGGCCAAACTCACTGCCAGGAGACCTGAGGAATGGTACAAGCAGCTATTAACAGCATTTCTTGTATGCTGGACTTGTGTGAAAAGATCCACCAGGAAAAGCCTCTTTGAGTTATTATATGGCACACAGCTCAATATCATCTAAGCATTATCAAGACCCTATCTGGAAATACCAAGCAAGGTTCCACCCTGCTCAGATCCCCAGGTCATAGAGGCCAATAGCAATAAAACAGAAAGAGAAAACAAGCATCTACAAAAGAAATTCGTCCCCATCCAAAACAGACATAAGTTGGTGACAAAGTTTAGGTTGTGAATGTTGTGACCTGAGGCATGGATCATATACACAACGGGGAATCCTAACCTTAGGATTGTATTTGTACTAAGTCTCAGTTAAAATGATAGGGAAGGCTATGTGATTACCTTGTGGCCTTGAATGAATAGCATCTTCTATTTTGGCTAGAGAGGCACCAAAGTACGTGGAGATACAAAGACAAAAATGTGGATAGAACCTAATTTTATTGGAAAATAAGAAATGGATTATATAGTGGTAGACAATATCACAAAACACTACCAGGATGAAAGGATCAATTGCCACAAGCATGAGTAGAGAAAGTGAGTTGTGCAGGATCAGGAAACTGAATAATTGTATTTCCCAATTTGGAGCCAGCCTCATTTCAAAGGGCAAAAGCAGAAAGAGAGTGATTTGTCCTCAAAATAGCCCAACAAAGGCAAAATCAAAACATGGTGAATGGCAGCATTCACATCATTTCCCCCTCTAGATTGGCCTTGGGGGGGGTACTTGCAGAGGAACTTGGCATGCACTTGGGCCAATGGTTGACCATGTCAGGGATCCAGTCTTGAGCAGCCGGTCCGTTGTTTTCAGGGGTAACTCGGGCTGGGGTTTTTGCGGGCAATGCCCACCACAAGAGGAGAGCTAACTTTAAAAGGTAGGAGGCGGACTTCCCCACCCAGGACCACAGGCCGGCAGCTGAGATTATAGTGTCAATCACCCCTGTGAGGGTGATGTACACAATCCCAAACAGCTTGCCAGAATGATTGGTTAGAAGGTTGGGTGAAGAAGCAGGCATAAGTTTTGGGGTCACGGGCGGTTCCATGGACAGGTTGTAAGCAGGGAGGTAGTTGAATTTCCCTCTGAACAACTTGGGTGTTGAAAATATCCACAGGCCTTGTTGGTTGTATCTAATTGTGGATTTTATGCGGGCCAGGGGATTGAGTTTGAGTATTTTTTCTGGGGTGTAATCCTTATATTTGGGCTTTAATGGGTAATCAGTAAAATGAACGGGTCCAAAGGGTACACCAGGAGGACAGAAAACAGCAGGCGGTGGGCCAGGAGATCTTGAACTGAATGGGTAGACAGCAAACACAAAATAAGGCAGTAGCTGTATGAGCCAAATTAACATAACCTTTATTCAAAAATTACAATAAGTTTGGAGCGCAGGGTCTTTGGGTCTATATAGTACCCCACCTCCAAACGTAACATTTTCCATGAGGGGTTCATCAGGGCATTGGGAAGGGCAGTGCCAGGGGAACTGGGTGCTTGGGTCCAAAGGCGGCAAAATGGCACTTGGCCCAGGAGTTCTTTCATTAGTCAAGAATCTCAATTTGGCTACCTGATTATCTTTCTTTAGTGTTAAGGTCATGAGAATGGGCCGCGGGCCTGTGTCTCTTTCCTGGGTTGGCTCTTGATTGATTGCTGGTGTAGACTTCAAGTTTATGAGGTAATAGTTGCCAAATCAGTACCTCCATTAGGCGCTGTGATTAGTCTTCAATTTGGTGCAATAATTTCTTTGGTTTGGCTCTTTTTAATGCATGGGTCAACATTCTTGGCATCAGCTTGTGGGGGCTCAATCCCAGAAAAATGCAGGTGGGCGGTCCCGCGGTCCACAGGCCTGGCGGCCCAAAGGAATCCAGGATCAGGGTTCAATTCCTGCTCCTGGGCCCAGGTTTCCAAAGAGGAAGAATTTTCAATCCTGACACCATCCCCTTCTTCCCCTGAGGGTCCTACCTTCTGATTCTTCTTGTCCAGGTAGAGTTGAACGGCTTCTTTGGCATTAGTTAGGTTGCTCAGCGGTTCCCAAGTACTTTCTTCTAGTGGGTATCCTTTCCACTTGACGTAATACTGGGGTTTTTGGTAGTGAGTTTGGTTGCCATGTATGTATTCAACTTTATATTCCTCAGTGCGGCCTGTTTAGATAGATGGGGGGCTGTCTTAATCCGTTGGCGGGGGAGCCAATCATATCTTTTTTGTACAACAGGGAGCGGTGGAACACATTATGAATCTTCCAGGAGGGGGTAGGTCTAGCTTGAAGGCAATCTCACCAACTAGTTTGGTGATTTTGTAAGGGCCGCTTCTTCTGTGAGCTAATTTCCTGCAGGGCACGTGCAGGGGTACATTCCGGGAGTCTAGGTATACTTTGTCTCCAACTTGTAAGGGTTGGCCTGGAATTTGTTTGCGGTCAGCAAAGGCTTTGTATGTCTGCACTGCGCAGTTAATGTTGGTCAAGCATGTTTTTTGTGTCGTAGATCTACTCAATCCAGGAACACCCAGTGGTCTTAGTTTCCTTATTGCCAATCTTGGGGTCCCAGGTGGGATCAAACCCATAGTTGGCTTTGAATCAGGGACATACCAGTGGAGGCATGGTCTTTACTGTTGTAGGTAAACTGGGCCATGGGGAGCATTTTGGCCCAATTGTCCTGATCAGCGTTGGCATAGCATCAAAGATAATGTTCAAGGATCTGGTTTAATTTTTCAATTAGGCCATCTGTCTGTGGGTGGTAGGAGGTAGGGAATACACATTGCTTGATTCTTAAGTCTTTCATCACCTGTGTCCAGTAGTTTGACATGAATTGGGGTCCTCTGTCTGTGATGATTTCCTCAGGTGTTATGTGTCGCTTAAGGATGTGGTTGTGGAAGTGTTGGGCTGTTTCTTCTGCTGTGCAATTGGTGGTGGTTGGTAAAAAGTATGCCATCTTGGTGAAGTGGTCCATCGTGACCAGGATTAAATTGTATGAGAGGGATAACAGCAGCTCCACAATGTAGTCCATGGAGACAGATCTCCAAGGTCCATGGGGTATATTTAAGGGTCTTAGAAGTTCTTCAGGTTTGTTTCTACAAGTTTTGGTCCCCCACAGGTCTCACACCCCTTCAGGTACGTGCTTACGTCTTGATCCATTTTTGGCCAAGCAAAGTTCCTTCTGATGCTCTGGAGGGTCTTGAGCCTACCTGGGTGTCCATCCATCTCAGAATTGTGGTAGTCTCTCAAGACTTTGATTCTGATGTCCCCTTCTGGTACAAAGATCCTGTTGTGGAGCATAAGCGTGGTTCCCTTCAATGAGTAGCCTTTTTGGTAGTGGGCGCTATCCAAGGATTTAAAGAGGTTTGAGATCAAGTCTTGATGAACTCTTCTAGTGTTTGGGCCTTTAGTACTTCTGGTTTGCTGGCTCTGATTTTTATCAATCCCAGGTGAATGCCTAGGCTTGCTGTGTCAAACAGACTTGGGTGTTGTGGTTGCGGGTTTCTAGGTGGGTAGACACCAGGTCAGTTCTTCTACTTAGGGCATTGGGCACCACGTTCACCTTTCCTGGCTTGTAGTCTATGGTCATAGTGTAGTCAGCCAGTTCTAAGGCCCATCTTGCTTATTGCTGGTTAAGCTGGCGTGGTTTGAAGAAGTAGACCAAGTTCTTGTATTCTGTCAGGACCTTTACTGGATATTCAGCACCACATAGGTATTGGGGCCAATGTTTCAGGGTCTTCATTATGGCTAGCATCTCCTTGTCATATATTGGGTAGTTTCCTTCTGCGGATAGCATCTTCTTGGAGTAATATGCTACAGGATGTAGCATACTATCCCCTCCTTCCTAAAGAAGGACCCTGCCCACCGCAAAGTCTGACGTGTCAGTTTCCAGAACAAAAGGTTTGGAGGGATCTGGCATGACCAGGACAGGGGCAGAGGTGAAGGCAAGATTCAAGGCTTCAAAGGCGGTGGTACATTCTGGGGTCCAAACAAACAGGACATTGTCAGAGCAAAGACGGGTCAGGGGTGAGTAATTTGAGAAAATTTTTGGATGAAATCCCTGAAATAATTTGCCAGGCCCAAAAAACTTCTCACATCCTTTCTGCTTTTGAGCACCGGCCAAGATTTTATTGCTTCTACTTTATCCTGTGCCATGGCAAAGCCGCCGGTCTTCACTACATATCCCAGGAATTCAACTTCAGACCTAAAGAATTCACATTTCTTAAGCCTAGTGTGTAAGTTTGCTTGGGAGAGTTTCTCTAGCATAAGGTCCAGGTGGCACAGGTGTTCCTTGTGAGACTTGCTGTAGATGATAATTTTGTCCAGATATGCCACACAAAAACGGTCAAGGTATTCCCCTAGGACAGTGTTGATCATCCTTTGGAAAGTGCTGGGGGCACCAAAGGATTACCAGTGTGACAAATCCAGGTCTAACCAGTCCATCCTGCCATTATCCTGCCCTTGAATCTTATTGCTATTACCTTCCTGGGACAAAGCTTTGAGGAGCTTTGCCTCCAGGGAGGCAATTTTCTTGGATAACACTTTATTTTCATCCCGCCAACAAGCCATGATTTCAACGCTTTTTTCCTCTTGTGCTCTCAACGCCTCAATTTCACAATTTGCCATCTCTTTTGCTTGTTGCAAGATTTCATCCCATCCTACCAACAAGTTCCAAGCATCCCAAGCATAAATTTGGTTCCCTTGGACGGGAGTCCCTTCCTTTGCAAAGTAATTGAAATACAACTCTTCAAACGCAGCCTTTACTTCTACTAAAGATTTGGCAGGAATAGTCTTAGTGACCTCCAGGCTGTTCCAAGCTTCTTCCAATGTACTTGTAGGAACCTCCTTTCTTGCGGCAGCGGTTTCCACTCAAAGGACCCCAAACTTGGCTCTCTCAAATCTTAACAAAGAAGGCATGACAATTGAAAAATAGGTGAGGGGAAAGCGTTGAAACTGACAATGAATATATTTTATTAATGTTTAACTGTTTTTTCTTATATACCCTTTGGGGCATACTCAGCTGAAAACCCCTCCGGTTCCTGAATCAACCAATGATTTGCGCCATATGGCCTATGACATTCAAGTCATCCAACATAGATCTTTACCTGAAAGATCACCAAAAATTCTCAACCTATTAGAATTGACCTACAATGGGCAGAAGTCACCTGACTCCATTCAACCCAATGTACCAATTTGGCATGGAGCTTCCCCAGCTCCCAGCGCCAAAACCCTGTGGATTGCACATCCTAAACTCAGCTATCAGTGTTCTGACTAGGAACCAGCTGATCAAACCTGAATTTCTAGGCATCCTTGCCTCTATTTGGTTATTTTTGCATTTAATGGTTTTTCGCCTTTAAAACCCATTAAACTGCTTCAAAACTTGAACCAGGCACGGGCGCATCTCAAATTCATTAGGCGGCGCAGCGGCGCTTCTAACCCAGTAAATTTGCCAACATGGCGCTTTTAACCCAAATTCTGGGGGGTTTCCCATGGTTAACCTTAACCAAACTTCTTGACAAAGTCAAGGCCATTTTAATATAATTAAATCCTCATTAATTATATCCTGTATTTATTAATTAATCTTCCTGATTAATTAACCCACTTTGAGATGCCCAGTCTCCAAGATTGATTTGGCCAATCTTGCCTCAATTCTTTTAGTTAGCCTACCCTAACTAAACATCCATATTCTGTTCTTTTATTAAACATAGATATCCAGTTTCTAGGAACCTTTCCCTCAAGAATTCCACACAAACCTATCTATATGTAATAAACAGCAAAAACAGAACATCTTTGTATTTTGGAGCATTTATTTGGCTAAACGCTCAGCAGTGACTGTAGTATGGTCACAGGGGTGTTGCAGAGGTCAAAGGGCATTACAAGATACTTGTACAGCCCATATTGGGTTTTGAAGGCTGTCTTGTACTTGTCTCCATCCTTGATTTGGATTTGGCTGAACACATCTTGGAGGTCAATTTTTTAGTTCACCTGGGCTCCAGTCAGTACATCACAGAGGTCATTGGCATTGGGGATAGGGTAGCAGTTTTTCACTGTAATGTTGTTCTGTTTTTGGTAATTCATACATGGACGCATCCCACCATCTTTTTTCCCTACAGACAGCATGGGTGACAAGAGAGGGGGCTTTTGACACCCAGATGAACCCTTTTTTTCATATCCTCAAGGTATGCTTTCAAGGCCACTTGCTTGTGGTGGTTACAGCTGTAGAGGGGCAGGGGCTGTGGTGCAGTTGGGTCCCTGATAATAGGTCTATGGCATGGCCGTAGATCAAATGGCTGGGTAGTTTTGTGTCTGCTTCTTCACTAAAAACATGGTTCCATATCTGTAGGGGGTAGGCAGTATCCCAACACTAGGTTCTATCTTCATGGTCAAGAGCTTGTTGGTAGGGGGTTGGTCATTGCTCATACAAAAAGGAACAGTGTCACAGGATGCTGGTTGGCCCAACGTGGCAGTTTGCTCACAATAGTTCAGGATCAGGCCATGTCTGTTGGACCAGGAGTCACCCAGTATAAGGGGGTGGGGTAGTCCTGGCAAGAGGATCAGGGACAATGGGTATACATTGTGTCCAATGGTCAACAGGAGCTCTTGTTCACACTCATAGCCAGTGTCCAAGGAGCTGTTTCCCATGATTACTTGTAGACTGTGCTCTGATGCTGTCAAGCCTAATTCCTCTGCTAGGCTGGCGTCAATAAAACTTCCATCCACCCCTGTATCAAGAAAGGCTTCAATCTTGCGCTTGTTCCCTGCTACTTCTATGGTCACTTGGATGGACTTGTAAGAATGGGAAGAAGTGTTTATTTGCGCCAGTGAGATTAGGTCAGTGTTCTTCTTAGGGCAGGCTCTGGTCAAGTGGCCCGCTCGTGGCAGTGGAAGCAGAGTCCTTTGCAGTAGTGTTGTTTGAGATCTTCAGGGGTCATCCCTGTTCTGTTGGGGGTCGGTGTTTGGGGTTGGCAGGTCTGGGAGGAGCCAGCGTTATCTTGGTTCATGCTAAGACCCTTGCACAGGGGAATTAGCTTGTCTAGGCTGAGGGTGGGCGGATGGTGCTTCAAAAGGTCTTTCATTGCTAGGTTGACGCCCTTTTGGAAGATAATGGTTGCCAGTTTGTCCTCAAGTTGGGTGAGGGTTTTTAGTTTGAGGAATTTATCAATAAACGCTTGGATGGGTCAGGGAGCCTTGTCAAATTTCTAGCAGAGAGTTCAGGGCGTAGTATCTAGTGTTGCAATCTTCTCCAGTGGCCATTAACTCAGCCTCAAACTTGGCATAGTCTAAGCAGAATTCTACGTCCTCAGCTGTAGCCTTGCTGAACCAGTCCAAGGCGTCCCCAATAGCATTAAAGCAACCCCAAGGATATTCTTGGTGTCACTGGCATAAGAGGGGGTGTTGGTATGGAAATGCAGACAGAGGACTGGCATGGCGCGTCTAGCCTCCTCAAGTATGAGCTTCCCCATCTGAGGCATCTCCACTTTTGTGAGGGACTGATTCACAATCACATTTTGCAATTGGGAGGATGGAGCTTTGTTGGCGTCAGCGGTATTATGTTGGGTCTCTTTGGGTCAGTTGGGTTTTCATTCTTCCACATAGAAGAGATCAGGTTTGTGGTCATCTTATAGGTGTAATAAGTGATTATCAATAGCAAAACCATACAAGATGCCCCAAGAAATAACAACATCTTGGGGCTCAGGGTACCAGGTTTAATAAAGATTGCCATAATGTCAGGGATCCAGTCTTGAGCGGCCAGCCCGTTGTTTTCAGGAGTAACTTGGGCCGGGGTTTTTGCGGGCAATGCCCACCACATGAGGGGAGCTAACTTTAAAAGGTAGGAGGCAGACCTCCCCACCCAGGACCACGGGCTGGCGGCTGGGATTATAGTGTCAATCACCCCTGTGAGGGTGATGTACACAATCCCAAACAGCTTGCCAGAATGATTGGTTAGAAGGTTGGGTGAAGAAGCAGGCATAGGTTTTGGAGTCACGGGCGGTTCCATGGACAGGTTGTAAGCAGGGAGGTAGTTGAATTTCCCTCTGAAAAACTTTGGTGTTGAAAATATCTACGAGCCTTGTTGATTGTATCTTTTTGTGGATTTTATGTGGGCCAGGGGATTGAGTTTGAGTATCTTTTCTGGGGTGTATTCCTTGTATTCAGACTTCAGAGAGTAGTTGGTAAAATGGACGGGTCCAAAGGGTACACCAGGAGGACAGAAAACAGCAGGGGGGCGGTGGGCCAGGAGATCTTGAACTGAATGGGTAGACAGCAAACACAAAATAAGGCAGTAGCTGTATGAGCCAAATTAACATAACCTTTATTCAAAAATTACAATAAGTTTGGAGCGCAGGGTCTTTGGGTATATATAGTACCCCACCTCCAAACTTAACATTTTCTATGGGGGGTTCATCAGGGCATTGGGAAGGGCAGTGCCAGGGGAACTGGGTGCTTGGGTCCAAAGGCGGCAAAATGGCACTTGGCCCAGGAGTTCTTTCATTGGTCAAGAATCTTGATTTGGCTACCTGATTATCTTGCTTTAGTGTCAAGGTCATGAGACCAGGCTGCGGGCCTGTGCCTCTTTCCTGGGTTGGCTCTTGATTGGTTGCTGGTGTAGACTTCAAGTTTATGAAGCTAATAGTTGCCAAATTAGTACCTCCATTAGGTGCTGTGATTAGTCTTCAATTTGGTGCAACAATTTCTTTGGTTGCTCTTTTTACTGCATGGGTCAACATTCTTGGTATCAGCTTGTGGGGGCTCAATCCCAGAAAAACGCAAGCAGGCAGTCCTGTGGTCTACAGGCCCAACAGCCTAAAGGAATCCAGGGTTGGGGTTTGATTCCTGCTCCCGGGCCCAGGTTTCCAGAGAGGAAGAATTATCAATCCTGACAGACCACTAGAGAGGAGTTTCACAGTGTATTCTGATCCTTGCTTGAAGATCACTTCCAGATGTCCAACCCACAATGTATCTAAATTTTGAGTGTGTCCTCCTAATCTATGCTGATAGTAGAGAACGTGGTCCCCAATATTGAACTCAGGTAAGGGAGAGCGCCCAGTATTGTCAGGAGAGAGCTCAAGAATCTTGGTCTTGTACGCAGAGGTGTATGCAGTAGCTTGTATATCAATGATGTGCTTGACTAAATCTTTGATATGGTCATCTGGGTTTACAGCCTTATCAGAGATGAGAAGAGGAGGGGAGCCCCCAGGAGCAACAGAGTGGTGTCCTCACGCCCATATAGCATAGCAAAGGGAAAGTACCCAGTGACACAATGTTTGCTAAGGCAATGCACAAAGAGAGCAGTGGGTAAGTATAGATCCCAGTTTGCAGCGTCAGAGTAAGTGAGTTTCCTCATGATAGAGACCTGAGTCAAATTTTCACGCTCAACCGCCTCATTGGTAGAGGGATTATTGGGGGCAGAGAGGACTGGTGAGACCCCAAGGCTTTAACAACAGAGGTTAACAACTTGGCGTTGAAGTTAGTTCCATTGTCAGATAACAACACTTGAGGACAGCTGTGGCAGAAGAATACATCTTGCAACAGAAAGGCGGTAGTTGTCTTGACAGTGATGTCCTTAGTAGGGAGAGCTTCTACCCACTTGCTAAAAAAATCAACAGCAATTAGGATAAAGCAGCAACCAGAGCAAGAGCAGGGGAGAGGCCCTAAAGCGTCAAAGGAGACAGTATGAAAGGCATGTTGAGGGAGGACTAACTTGAACTTGTGTGAGGCAGCTTGTGGTTGCTGGAGCTGGCAATCATGGCAACTAGCAATGACATATGTAATCAGCAGGCAAAGGTTCTCCAAGAAATAGTTTTTCTGGAGCCAGTCATAGGTCTTGGCAATGCCTCCATGTCCTGTCTCCTTATGAGCTTGAAGCACCAACAAAAGGCAATGACTAGGCCATACATAAGGTAGGTAGAAGTCTTTTAATTTCTTGAAAAGCTGGTTGTCACAAATGAGTGTGTCTTCAGATAGTTTGGATAGGGAAATACAAACTTTTTTGTCTTGTTCTCTCAGGAGGAAGGATATCCAATTAGTTCACATATGCAATCAGCCTCAGCAGGGTGTAGCGCAAGGATGGGCATTCTGGACAATCCATCAGCATTTTGATGTTGAATCACGGAACGGTGTTGCACAGTAAAGTTGTAGCCTTGTAGGCAGAGAGCCCATCTAGCTAGTTGTCCTTCTGATTCCTTAAGCTGTTGTAACCACTTAAGCAAGGCATGGTTGGTGACCACTGTGAAATGGGTGTCATATATGTAATGGCAGAACTTCTTGACAGATGCAACACAGCAAGACATTCTTTCTCCATGACACAGTAATTCTTCTCATGCTTGTTGAAGACACAAGGAGTATAAGCTACAGGATGATCTACACCTTCATCATTTATTTGAGCCAAGATATCCACAATAGCCAGATCACTAGCATCAGTATATAGGATGAATTCCTTATTGTAGTCAGGATATAATAGGATGGGAGCCTCTTTGAGTTTTTCCATGAGGGTCTCAAAGGCTTGTTGCTGGCTAGCAGTTCATTTTAAAGGGACATTATGCAACATTTGGATCAAAGGCTCACTAGTGTTGGAAAAGTTGGGGATGAACTGTCTGTAGTATCCCATCATACCCAGAAAGACTTGAACCTCTAACAGACTGGTGGACAGAAGCATTTTGTCAATGTCCTCAGCTTTCTTGTTCATTGGGCAAATCCCGGTCTGGGTTACTTCATGGCCCAAGAATTCAAAGTGTTTCTTGAAGAAAGCACACTTAAATGGCTTTAACTTAAGTCCAGCTTCTTGAATCTTTATGAACACTTCCTTAAGATGGGCCAGGTTGTTGGTAAAGGTAGCACTAAAGACTTTTATATTGTCTAAGTACACTAGGACACATGATAGCTTTAAATCACAGAGGATGGAGTTCATGGCTCGTTGGAAAGTAGCTGGGGCATTGCAGAGCCCTTGCGGCATGCATGTAGGCTCAAACAGTCCTTCAGAAGTGATGAACGCGGCCTTTTGTATATCATTAGGAGAGAGATCAACTTGCCAGTATCTGGAAGCTAAATCCATAGTGGAGAAGAACTTGGAGCCCCCAAGGCAGTGAAGAGCATTGTCAATGCGTGGTAAGGGGAAGGAATCCTTTTTGGTTAAGAAATTCAAGCGCCAGTAATCCATCACAATACAATGACCTCCATCCTTCTTTTTCAGTATGAGCAAGGGGGAAGCCCATGGACTTTGGGAAGGAGCAAGCAGTCCAGCGTCTAGAAGTTGTTTAAGCTCTTTAGACACTTGAGTGTCTTGCACGCAACTGTGGCAATAAGGTTTAGTGCAGAAGGGGGGAGTGTCACCAGTATCATTCTGGTGAATGAAACCTTTGGCTAAACTATAATCAGTGCTATCTTTAGCAAAGATATCTAAAAACTGATTTAGCAAATCCAGCACCTCCTTCTTTTGTACCAGGGATAGTTGCGGAAAATCTTGAGCAGTGAACAAGGACAGGACTTGGGGCTTTTCTTCAGGTAAATTAAAATCCTAAAACTAGCCAAAGTGATATAGCAACAGGACATCAGGAGCATTCAACAACTTGATATAGCCAACAACCTGCCCTCTAGACACTTGTATGGGGAGAGCATTTAAGTTGGTGACCAGCAATTGAACGGGGTCTTTATGAGAGACATCCTAGATTCCTGGACATAGGTAGGGCATTTTACGTCCTAGAGAGGGAGGAGAGTATAACTTTAGAAACATACACTCAGGTAGTTCATAAGATATTTGTGAGTCTAGGATAGCCTGAGACCCAGGAGGAATAGTCACAGCGGAAGTGGCCAAGAGAGGAATCTCTTCAGACGCAGGGCAAGCCATAGGAGGACACTTCATGTTAAATGAATAAGTACAATATTTTAGGGTGAAAACACCAGTGGGATATTCCAAGGCACACATCTTAAGGTGCTTCCCTGGGACTTTAACAGGCTCTTCAAAGATCAGATGGACTTTGTACCCTAGGATGGAGAGATAAACATCCTTCAAGTTGATGATCCCATTGTATTTCCTAAGGAATTGAGTACCAACTAGGAGGTCATAACTCTCATTCTCCAAGACAACGGCAGGCACAGCCAAGAGTAGCTTGCCAACCACATGGGAAGAGCAGAATAAGCCCCTATAGCGCGAGTCATGGATAGCCCAGCTGTGCCATACAACTGGTGGTAATTAAGGTCAGGGGCAAGTTTGAGCTTCTTGACAAGCTTTGAGGAGACAACATTAACAGGAGACCCTGTGTCTAAAACGGCCTTGATTTTCACCTTTTGGATGGATATTTCCACATGAGTGGTAGTAAGACCAAAGGGAGGGAGGACAGCCAGAATGTCTTGGGCGTCTGCTAGCTCTTTGTCCCATTTTTTGATCATGTATCTCAAGCCTGGAAACTCCTTATAGACAGTCTGGAAAGGAAGAAAGACTAAAAATTTCATGAATACAGCATCAGCAACCTCAGCATCTTCCTCAGATGACTCTACAAGCACAGGGAACCTCTTAGCTTGAGTGAGGTAAGGTTGAGAGACAACCACTTTGGCTTCCGGCAGTGGCTTGACAGTTATTGTAGATTTCCCAGAATACAACTTATAAGAGACCATAATAGTTTCAGGGACAGCAAGAACTGAATACCCATAGGCGTCAGGATCTTCTATATCAGAATCATCCTGGTCAGAGTCATCAGAGATGTTGTGGAATAACAGCAGAATGGGAGGAGCCCCAGTGTCAGCAGACTCAGAGTCAGTAATGAAGGAGGGGGGATTGAAGGAGACAGGGAAGAATTTTCAACCAAGAGTGTCTCTGCCTCTAGGTTGACTGTTCTTTACCCACCTGTTCCTTAGGATCAGCCCCTTCAACCCAAGGATTGGTACAGACTCAAGAATAGTGACATATCTAGCCACAGTTGTGACAACCTTGACGTCTAGGAGGATTTTGTAAGTTCATTCTGAGGATGTGAGGGTCACAGGAAGACAAACCAGAATTAGAGGCAGCACAATTCTCCCGCATAACTGCTCCAGAATGGGTAAGGTGCATAACCTGCAATAGCGTCTTTATGTTCTTTATAGAGGAAAACATGTCCTTATGGGCTTTGAAATGAAGGCACAGAAGCTGTTTCACCTTGAGGGCTTGAGCGCAAGCCATGTAAGCTTCATGGGTTGTCAATTGTCTGATTGCTATCAGTTGTTGTCCTTCCATGTAGAATCTATCTGCAAAATCAGCTGGGGTCTCCTTTGGTTTGAAAGCAATGTGCATGAAGGCGTCCTTCTTCACTTCCAAACTAAGGTCATCACCAAATTTGTCAATCAGAAGCTACTTCATATCTTCCCAGGTCTCAATGATGGGCGGCTCTGGCACCACTACTTCTTGGAAGGTCAGGTGCAGACAGGTTAGAATATGTTCCTTCTTAACCTCATACAAGGCTCTTCTCATGGCAGTTTCATAGATAGTTAGGAAAGCTGAAATAGTTAAGGTTTTGGGGTCAAAGTCTTGCTTAAAGGTAGGCTTGAAATGTGCTTCTGGAGTTGGGCCACAATTTTTGCTATCAAGTACATTTATGCGCAGGGAGAATTCTGCTTCAGATTTTGAGGGGGCTGTCTGGCCCACAGCTTTCAAACACTTTTCTCAAGGGTAGCCAAGGTCTCAACAGCGCGGGCACCTGTATCATTAGCTAGAGTAGTCTGTTGCTCAGTAACCTCTAGACGTTAGCCTTGGGATGCTACTACTGTGGAGAGCTCAGCCGGTTAAGAGGTAAGGTAAGGCCCCACTGAGAGGCAAGGGAAAAACCTGTCATTTACTGAGTCAATCAATTCAACTATTTCTTGCACGTCCCTATTGAGTTTGGTGTGGTCTTGTTTCAAATGTTCCATCTCATTAGCTAGAGCAATCAACTCTCTAGCACAATGAATGCAGGGGGCTCCTGACAAGCCAGGGCAACAGCCATCTTCATCAATAACTCCAAATGGGCTAGCAGCAACTGCCACCATTTTGCGTAGAGCAGCAAGCTCTTGCTGTAGCTCAGCAACTTGGGTTGTCAGAGCAAGCACCTGAGGATCAGGATGAGGCGCTTTAGTAGGGCAATCTTGACTACAGGTAGACACTCATACCTCTTGAATGACATCCCATAGTCTCTGCTCTCTATCACCAAATTGTCAGAGGGTGAGAGGGCGGAGCATCTGGCTTAGGTGTAGATAATTCATTCACTTAAGTCTGGAGCTTGACAATAGCAGCCGCAGTGACACCCCTTCTTTGATTGAATTCTTCACTGAGCTCACAAAGGCCTTTAGCAGCAAGGTCCACTACTTGTTGCAGTTGCTCAAAGGAGTAAGCACTGAAGGCATTAAGATGCTGTACAAGTTGTTCAAAACCAGTGAGATATGTGTTCAAGGTGGAATATACTTGGGTTTGTCAGGGTTGTTCTAGCTGATGAAACTCATGCAGACGCTCTCTGGCATATTTGGGGATGGACTAGCACATTCACTCAATGGAATTAAACAAGCGGATTTTAAGAAGTGATAGAGTCACGCTGATTGTCTGACACCAAGGAAAAAAGGGAGTGGATCCATTTTTGATAGGCAGCAAATTGATCCCAGCGATGAGTGACAGCGGCTTGTAGCAATGAAATCTCCTGAATGTGGAGCCCTAATACCATTTGATGATGGGCTAAGGCAAGTTGTAAAAAGGATGACAATAATTGTTCAGCAGATCCAGCTGCTGAGAGAGATGCTGTGGAAATTGTGTAGCTACAATCAATTTTTAGTATTCTTCTTAATACATGTAGGTGGAGGCAAGGGATGGCCCCATCACAGGCTGACCCCAGGGCTACTGCCATGACTTGTTCCAAGTCAGGGGTAGCAAAGGGTAGGCCACTAGGCGGGTACCATTCCCAAGGTTCAGCACAGTAGAGACAATATGTGGGTCTGTGTTGTCTTCCTCAATAGGAGGACTGTTAATTTCAGGTGAAGTTGGCTCTTGTATAGGCGGAGGCAAAGGACATGAAAACGTAGTTGCAAAGGGGGTAACCAGGGGCTTACAGCCCCTGTAGTGAGCACCAATTTTAATTGTGACCTGAGGCGCAGCACAGATAAACAACAGGTAATCTTAACCTTAGGATTGGATTTGTACTAAGTCTCAGTTAAAATGGCAGGGAAGGCTATGTAATTACCTTGTGGCCCTGATCAAATAATATCTGCTAGACAAGGCTAGAGAGGCACCAAAGTACGTGAAGACACAAAGACAAAAATGTGAATAGAACTTATTTTTTATTGGTAAAAGCAAAATAGAATATATACTGTGTAGCTTTACCACAACATAGTACATGGACAGTAGTATCACTTGCCACCAGCATGAGAGGGGCAAGTGAGTTGCCCAGAATCAAGAAACTGAACAATTGAATTTTCCAATTTGGAGCCAGACCCATTTCAAAGGGCAAAAGCAAAAGAGAGATTTGTCCTCAAAATAACCCATTGAAGGAAAAATCAAAACACAGTGAATGGCAGCATTCATGACAATGAACATCAATAAAAGTAAATTACAACCAGAGAAAGCGGGCCTGGAAATCATCCTAAAGGTAAACAAAAACAACAATTACCTTGTGCAAGGACTGGGGAAACGTAAACAAGAGAAGGTTCTTCACCATGATTGACTGAGACCCTGAAAGGCAAGACAGAAACAATGTGAGACTGTCGGCAACAGCACCCATGTCAGCAATAATAATGTCAACAGTGATCATGTTGACACTTTTAATGTTGACACTATAGTAAAGTCACAACCTGGTTTTACTTAATGTCGTTTCCTGGATGTCAACACTTTTTTAATTAACAAAACACTTTACCCTGGACATTTTTAATATAAAAATTATTTTAAAACACTTTATTATACAAAAAATGACTGCAGAGATTTCAAAACTGCAATAAAAATTTTTATAAGTAATAAGAATAAGGAGATATAAGCAACTATTTTTCAATTTACTATGTAAATTACACTCTATATTATAAAATAATTTTTATTTCCATAAATATTAAAATTCCAATGAACCAAAAATAAAGATATTTTATATATCATAATAACTACAAAATATAAAAAAATTCTAATTTAAATTTATTATTTTCATATAAGCATAACTGAAAATATCTCATAGCTTAAAGATAAATTAACAAAATATAAGATATTTCTTACTAAACCACATTGAAACTGTATCTGAAACTTACCATTTATACATAAAAAGATTGGTACACTATAAAAAATTAAAAAATTAAAAGTTTAAAAGTAAAAAGTATACAGGCAAAGCAAGGTTTATTAAGCTAATTAAAGCCACCAGCAAGAGCAGTGACAATATTGTCAAGGTACTTCTTAATCTCCACCACCTTATACTTTTTCCTTACCACCTTCTGAACGTCCTCCTGGTAGTCCTTCTCCTTGGACTTTTGCTTCTTGGGGGCCACCTGGTTGGCCAGGCCGTGAAACTTGGAGACAGACCAGGCCTGCTCCTCTTGCAGCTTAGAGAAGAACTTGTTGTATTTGGGGTTTGACCCAAACTTCACCTTCAGGTGCTTGTGCCAGACCTCAAGGCTAGAAGTGGTCTTCATCTCCCCCTTGAGGCAGGCGCCCTGGCAATTCCAAGGGGCAGTGGCCCTGCTCTTACCTCTCAAGGCAATCACCTTCTTGTCCACCCATTGGCGCTCAAATTAATCCAAGTAACCTTTGAAGATGGTGGAGTGCTTCTTGATATAAGCGTTCTCCAGGAGGGTCTCAAAGCCAATTCCAGTTGCTCTGGGCGCACAAAAGCCAAGGCAGCAAGCTGAGTCAAGGCAAAGCGGCACTTCCCCTTACCTTTGTTAAGATACTTCTTGAAAATCTCCTTCTCACTCTTGAGATTATTGATAAGGGCCTACCTAAAATGGAAGAAGAAGCCCTGGACTTCTCCATTGAAGGTGGCCTCAAAGGCTCTGAACTGAGCTTGCTCAAAGTATATTATGATAACCTTTGGCCCAAGTGAGCGCACATGAGCTAGCTGATCAGCGGCTAGGGTCAACTCATCCTTCTCAGCAGAGGAGGAATTTGCCCTTGTGGCGTGAGTGGGAGGGGGAGCTGGTTGGTGAGAAGAGAGCACAAAGCATCCTGGACGTTCTTGAAGGCTATGGTGTAGACTTCAGTCTTGGCACTAGGAGGAGAAAGAACACAAGAGGGATAAAATGGTCATTAAACTACCCATGCAGGACCCAAAGCTGCTTAAAGAGAGAGGGGCAAGTAGCAAATGTGCCGTTGCACAGACAGGTGGTAGCAGTATTGAGCTGCTCCAGGTTTTAGGTTCTGGTGTAGGCTATAATCTTATCCTCCACTTCCTGTCCATTCTCATGGAGCAGGAACATCTCATCATCCTCTGTCTTCTTGAGGGCATCTGTGAGGACCAGGTCTTCAATTTTAGTGGTGCTCTTGGCCAGGGGGTTTGAGGCTTGACACCTATTGCTTATAAGCTTGACCAACTGATTGTGGGTTGGCACCCTCTTCAAGTTTTTTGGGGAGAGGTACTTGCAAGCATGCACAGCCAGCTGGGTGATAGAAAGATTTTTGGAGGTGGGCATCACCTGGACAAGATTTTACTTGAGGAGGCAGGCTGTGGTGGTATTTGGCTTGATGAAGGTATGCTTGCCCTTGATTATTTGGACCAAGTCCCAGTGCTCAGTGTTGAGCCGTACTGGGCAGGAGCAGTTCTTGAAGGTGTAATGGTGGCTCTTGAAGCCCCAGTTGGCGTTGTTGCAAGAGAAAATATAGCCATTGGCCACCATGGCTGGCCCACCCTTTATGCTCATGATTGGGAATTATTTGGGAAAGGAAGAGGGAACATAAAATTTGCCATTGACGTTGCAGATGTTGTGGTCCAACAGAGGGTCCCAGGGGCCAGCAGGAGCATGGCAGAAGCCAGGGAAGTAATCAGGGTGGGGCTTTGAATCATCCCCAGATGAGCTTGAAGGGGGGAGTTTGGTGGTGGGGGGAAGCAGAAGGGGGCTTATTGTGGTGCTCCTCATGTGCAGGAGACTTATCCTTGGGTGAGGTCTTTTTGCCTTGCTGCCTCTTCTTGATTGGCTCCTTGTCAGAAGCTGAGTTGTAAAAACTGTGGTCCATAAGGGAGCCATCAGATTGCTCTCCCCCAGTGGAGTGAGCAGGGCTCTTCTCAGGAGAGGGCTCAGGGGAGGGCTTTAGGGAGGGCTTGGGAGTGGCCTTCTTTGATGAGACAGGCTTCTTTTTGGTGGGTTTGGTTGGCTTTGAAGAACGCTTGGTTCCTTTGGGCTATTTGGAAGTGTTTTTGTCCTTAAATAATAAGTAAAAGGGTTTAAAATAAAGCAATATATGTAAAAAACAAACAAAACAACTTAAAAAGCATAATATATAAAAAGTAAATATTAGATGCTTTTTATTGGCATTTAAAAGTTAAAAAATACTTGTATAGTTTTTAATTTATTATATTTTTAAATAAAAAATTAAAAGTTAAGATATTTATGTGAAAGTATTATATTTAAATATAGATTTTATTTTAAAAATTAGAAAATATGGAAGAGAAAAGTTAAAAATACAACATATCAAAAAATGAGAAATTTTATATATGAGAAATGAAAAGCGTTGACATTATGAGTGACAATTAGTAAAAAAAGCTGACTTCTCACTGTTGATTAAAAAAATGGTAGACATTATTTTTGACAACATTGTCACTGTTGACATTTTTTTGAAAATTTACTATGTTTTTTCATAGTACGCTTAAATAAATTTACACAGGCTAGCAAAAATTAACTGTTTTCTTTGTATTTTTGTTCACATATAAAAATAAAAAACATATGAAAATAAGTAAAAAAAGTATCAAAATTCTTTATTCTTTTATTAAAAATAATATTTGAGTAGTGGTAATATGATATTTTACCATTGCGTATATGTGAAGTTGTGAAGAAAGTTGTATTCAGTATTGAAAAGGGTAAAGTGTCAACAACGTCACTTACGACATTCTTTATATGAGGTGGCATATTAATTTAAGCTTAATTGTACTACTCTAATTTTCTTAAATCCATTCTGGTAGATTATCACAAGAAAATAGACAGCATTTCTGATTGTAACTATTATTATTGCTAAAAAGTTCTATAGTAACTTACATAGTAACTCAAGCTTAAATTATTGGAATGTGTTAGCCACCAATCCACTTAATATATTAAAGCCATAATAAGTGCCACATATAAATTTATAACATGAACATTTCTAACAATTGACTGTATGCGCAATGTCTTTTTCTATAAATTAATTTAATAAAAAAAATATTTTTAAATGTGCACTTAATTTTTTTATTGTAGATGTTTCAGTTTTGTTATTAAAAATAAGTTATGCTTAAAAAGTGTCAACATTGACCCTTTTACGTTGTGAAAACAAATAAAAATAAGCTAATTTTTATTAGTAAAGTTAAAGGAAAAATCTGGTTAAATCAGTTTTTTATTAAGCTTAATATTAAATTGTGTCAAGATGGCCACAATTTTTTGTATTTTCTGGGTTCACACCCCTGAATGTGTTTTTAAAAAAAGAATTAAGCTAGCGCAACTAGCAAAAAACATAGGAGATTTAGAGTTTTGAGTCAACAGTGACCATGTCAACATGGGCGCTGTTGCCAGACTTTCCTACCTGCCACAGAACAACAGTTAGTCCAGTATGGCGCCCAGGCTCCTGACAACCTCCCTGAAAACCTGTCCCCAGAGGAGGCTGACCTTCATTTGGGGGGGGGGTGTCAAAACAGCAGGTTTGACCCGCCAGAAAGGTTCTGAGTAAGCGGGTTTGTGACCCGCAATCTGGTTATCCAGTCACTTGGAGCCGGACTAGGAAGTCAACTCAAATTTCCAAATTCAACAATATGAACAAATATGATCCCTTGCGGTAGATACCTCATTTTGGCGCTTGACTCATTAACAGGATCAAGCCATCCCCTTAACCATCCCACTGTGTGATCAACGCAATCATGTTCCTGTTACTCATGACTCATACTAACTATATAATCATTATCTCTCAATAAAAAATATTATATAGTTTCTCATATTTTTCCCCTTGTAACTCTTCTAAAACAGCACAGTTACAACAAGTTGAATTAAAGTATGGAGCTTTGCTAAAAGGAACATAGAGCAGGTCACAGAGTGTCAGGCACAGTTTCCACAGCCAATCAGAAGTGCAGCGGTAAGTGATATATTCTTTTAAACCACTAACCTTTTTGAAGTTAATTTGTATTTTAAAAAAAAACCAAATGAATCAGTTCTGAATAAATACGTAAATTATAACTATTATGTTAGTTCTGACTAACATTAACATTGTCTGTAGGGTTCTGGGTTTGATCCCTGTCTGGATCAACCCCAGAGCTAACATTAGTGTTTAAAACTTGGTTGCTAGTTTCCTTTGTTTTGATGTTTGGATCCAAGGTCCCTATATAATTGATGTAGTCAGGGAAGCATTCCCTGAAAAAAATTACCATAACACCATTGCTCAGAAGTGAAGATATTAGCCTAGTACAGATTCAGCAAGAACTTTCCAGAAACCAAGCTACATCCAACTACATACTTTCAAAAGTTTGATATACTGGCTTGAGTTATACCTTTAAAAGCCTTTTATCATAGAATTTAACTTAACTATCAAATTACCAATTAAGTTATCTTACAACCAGCACAAGCTTCCAGAAATAATCCTCCAGGGATTAGACTATCTAAGAAATTCACTCAAGGTTTTTATACAGCAAGCTACAGCTTTTAAGAATGACTCCCTAAGCACCAATCAGGCTTAAGCCCTTGGTCTTCTAAATCCCAGCTGATATGCTACTGGCTCACATTCTTTCTGTAATCTTTAAAGCATCCAATTTAATTCATAACTTTGCACTCTTAGTAAAGCTATAGAAAAAATGGATTTATCTATAGGAAAATAATGTTATAGTACAGGCTGTGGCTTAAGGAGTAAATCACCCTTGTAGTAGAGTTACCAACCCCAAATCTTAGTCAACCTGGAGCTGGCTTTGAATAGTAGTTGCTGTGATATCTCAGTTGGTTGTATCAGCTCCAGGAACTCTTTTATCTGGTCATGAGAGGTTCATAGCAAGTGGGGAGCTATCTGAATGAGTCATCAACTTTCCAGTAAATTACCCCCAAAATTTCATCACTTCCTTCTTTGAGGTAGCCCTATATTTAGTAACAAAATCATCCAGAATATGATCAAGGGATCATGTATCATACTTTAAATTTGGGTGTCCCACAGCCAGCAATACTTCCTTGATCTAATCTTTCTCATGCTAGGTCAGGGTAGCAGAAATTATTGGTGATCACCTTGCCTCAACACCACTTTTTCAGTGCTCACCTATGTTGATATTTTTACCACCAGCATCTTATGGTAACTTTAGATCCCCCAATTAAGGTTGCAATTGTAACTTATCAGCATTTAATCACATCCCCATCTCCAACTTCATAGAGTTAAAGAAGGGATACTATATTGTTATCTAACCCTTTCTATCTATAAGTCTTGTTGTCTTGAATGATTTTTGAATAAGTGTCTCATCTCAAGGTTTGTCAGGTTGAAGGTACTAGGCAATTTCCATACAATGCCTTTACAAAGTTGGGCTATATATCATATATAATTTCAGATTTCCTTTGAACTAGTATATAAAATCAATCAATTGAAGCAGGATAGAGGAATACATAGGCCACTATTTTAGAAACCAGCCATGAGATTAATTAAGACATGATTTGATGGCCAATTTAGGTACCCAGATGTTGGGGTTGTTGACCAAGCCATGATGGCAATTATGATCAAGCCATTGGTTTAAGTTACAACAATCAACCTTTATAAAATATAAATATAAATAATTATATATGAGACCAGTAATGGATTATTGACCGTTGTTGCAAAGGCATTCAATCACAGGTGCCACCTAGGAAACTTGCATGAGCTTCCTAGAAAATTTTTGGTGTTGAGGCTCCAGACTAAATTAACATCATGCGCTGCTGCAGCTGCAGCTGGTTTGAATCCTTGAATCACCAACTTCCCTGATTAATCTATATCACTAAACACTAAAATCAAATGGACATAAAGAGCAGCAGGTTGTGATCCTAATACTATTTATATCCACACCAGCAAGTTATAATTTCTTTATGCTGGTTAGGCGCCAAACTTGAAATAAAATCATCCTAAAATAAAGGTGTGCCAGAATTTCTTATATGGCATTTCTAGAAGCCAAGACATATCCTTCAGAAGGGTATAAGAACAACAGCAGCAATAAAAATAAAGGCGTCTTTTATTTGACAAGTGCTTCTTTTCATTAAAAGCCATAGTTTAAATATACTTATATTTATCCATCAGTCCTGTTCTCCTGATACAAGCAGTAACCATATCTTCATATACAATAGTGCAAAGACTTAGTGACCTGTTCCCCAAAAGCTTTAAAGATATGGATTGCCCTAATATCCAAAGTGAAACACTGATTCTACCAATATTTTGCATCTGGTAAGGGGTGACTGTAATGGTGGAGTAGTTTTGAAATTCTGAAGTATTGATAAAATGAGGAATGAAAATCCAAATGCCAAAAACATTTGATAGCAATAAAAAGCTCAACGTAAAATTTGCAAATAGTAAACTCCAATTAGAGGCATTGGGGAAAAGAGAACCAAGAAAAACCAAGGCAGAAAATAGGACAACAGCACTTTGAAGAAACAAGACTGGATTTTACAAATAGATAATCTCACATATTGGTTCAACCATTTCCTAAATTTTGGGCTTGGGGTTGCATTAAAAAGCTCAGAGACTGAAAAATTGACACCTTGACTTACATGAAGCTGTACAGGCATATATATGAGCAAAATTTTCATTTCTATGGAGGAGTTCTGATCCAAAACTATCAAGTGAGATTTTTCAACTACTTATGGTTTTATTGAACTAATGGGGTAGTTCTGAGCTCCAACCCAGATCATATGGGTGTTTGGTAAGAAATGCTTGCATCATCAAGGGGGATGTTAGAAACTGAGTCATCTGAATAGACTGAAAGTAATATGACTTTGAATTTTGATTTTGGGGTCAAAAACACCAAATTACCTGATTCCTTGGTTTTAAGGCTTTAAAAGGTGTTCTTTAAATTCCATCAAAATGTTCAAATGTTTGACCACAACCTGCTTTTTGTTGATTGCTTGGTTAATGTCCCTGTAATATTTCAGTCCATTTTCTTGGTCCTGTCCTTATGATGTCTAACTTTATGAGGGCAGAAAATTACAGATAAGATGCAACCATTTTTTAAATACCAATGCTCAGATAAGCTAGAACCATCTGTTACAGTGAAAGCTTTAGGTTGAAAATTTTATCAGATAAGGTCAATTTGGTGGACCTACTGTGATAGAAATCACATGATAATATGAAGCGTTCTCCATGTGGTGGGGAATCACCCACCAAATCCACATAGAGTTAATGATTAACCACCAACACAGCTTCATATACTGTTTTGTGAAATTTCCAAATGAAATACTAGGGTTAAGTAAAATAATTAACCCCAACCAGAAAAGCCCTAGATAAATGGCCTGCAAGAGAATCAGAGTGTTTTCAGCATAAAATTCCAGACATTGAGATAGCACATGAGTATCAGCTTTGATGGAGTAGGAACAGCTCCAAGATTGACAGGCATTAAATCAACATTTGGCAGCAACAACAACAAAGTATCAACAGCAGGCCCCCATCTTCCCATAATAATCTGGCTAAGGATTAAATTTTAGGGGATGTAGTGTAACAATACAACTACAGGATGCATTTCCAAAAGTAAAGTTAGACCAGGGAATATGTGATTTTTACTGAGTAAATTTTAAGAAGACTCAACTCTTAAGAGTTGAAACAGTGAAAATTATTCAATATATATCAAAAATTGACTAAGTAATACCACCTGGATCCTGGGCTCCTATTCCTTCCACATTGTCAAGTGAGTATCTAGTCCAGGTTGCAAAGAACCCTTGAGTGACCAACTTCTTATAGCCATGCTGATTAACAAGTTTGTATATGGTGACCCTTGAATTACTTCAATTTATCAACGTCAACTTACGGGGGGATCAGATTTGACCTGCAAACTGGAGCAGCTGTAACCCATTTTCAATCAACCATTTGATTCAAATCTGTTAAATCAGCCAGTTTTGTTAAAAGTTTTCTGGCTTTCTGAACTTTTCTACTTGGCCAAATAATTCCTGACATTATGGAACTTACTGTGACATTACCCTCTGCTTTAGCCCAGGGCACAAACCACCATCCTGAAGATGGGACAAGGAGAAGTTTTGTGGGAAGAGGGAAGTTTAATTGCGGCTAAGGTAGGATTGGGGTGGCCAATGGCTGTTGAGTTGTGATCATACAACTCTTGGATAAGATATAGAGAGTTAGAGAAATCATAGTGGGGGACCCATGAGTTTTCAGAATCTGGATAACCCTTCCATGACACCAAATTGTAAATTCACTGCCACCTCTGGCTTTGGATTGCTCAATTTTCCCTTGCTGTACCAAGAAAGGTTCTAAAACGCCTGCCAAACCCCTTAATTCTTTAAATGATTTAGCTCACACAGTAGATGAGAGGTTTGTGCTGGCCTACCCTGCAGAACCTCTGCCTTTGGTTGTTCCCTCCTGGGAAGAAACACTGGTTAATTTGGACTACTTATTAGCTTGATATTGCCCACTTCTAAAAACCATTAGAGCTGGCCAATCAGAAGGGCGCCACATTGGCACTGAGCAACCCAAGTGAATTCCAAATGACCAGTGCCTCTTCCAGCCAATCAGATCTGACCGCGGAAATTGGAATGAAACTCTCCAGTCCCCCTGCCCCTGCCTAGCAAAGTTTTGCCTCCAGCCAATTAGATTTGGTTCCACTGTCATGTGACCCAACTTATTTGCAGCCCATCCCTTTTATGCAAGCAAGGGGACTTCTAGTCCCCTGCTTGTCTATTTTCCAATAATATTAAAGTTTGGAGCTATTCTGCACTTTATTTTTATATTTGTGTTTATTTGGAACCCAGTTTTGAGTTCCTATAGCCTAAAGATTAGGGTGTTAGTTTCTGTTCCAAGCTTACCTTCTGCCAGCCGGTTTCAAACCTGGCTTCTCTTCTGGTTCATTATACTAGTATTGGTTCATCTATTAGTTGCCTTTCCTGTTCTTGCTTTTGAAACAGAGCTCAAAAACTCAAATTTTTAATTGATTTTCCTTATAATACCTATTATTATTTTGAATTTTCTATTAAAATCATTGATTTTGAACCCGCTCTTGCTTGCCGTTCTTCCCAAACCTCTCGCAATCATTGTAAAGTCCTCTGGACCTGTTCTGCTACAGTTTGGGTTTATTTTGATAAGTATACCCTATCAGCCCTTGTTCTTCCTTATTTTTATCTGAAAAATATACTGTCCTACTCCAAATTTTGTGAGGAACATTCCTATGATACTCCCAGCTCTTAAATTTTTGGTATTTTCCTTGGCTCTGTTCTTGCTGCTTCTGTGGTCCACCTCCCCTGATTTATGGGGGAAAATCTCTTTGTCAGCCCGTCTGGTAGGTAGAGACCCTGCCAGTCTCTGGGACCTCCCCAGCAGTCTTCTCTTTTCTGGAGAGGCTGTGGTCAAGAGCCTGACGTGTGATGATTTGGACTTGGACACTGTGGACCTTACTTCACCTGTTTCTGAAGAAGTAGTGCCTCCCATGCCTCCCCTCCCCAACGTGGTCCAGAGGCATGCAGTACCCCCAGGCCCTCCAAGGTGTCCTCTCCCGCTCCTACCTGCACTCCCTGGTTGCTCACTGGCCTGATACTGATGGGTTTGAACGCCTACTTCCCTCAGTTGTCCCTGGTGTCCTCCCTGTGGTCCCCCCTCCAAGCGGCCATCCCAGTTCTGCACTGGATGGCATCCTGGTGGTTTGTCACACCGGGATGGGAGCCAAACTTAGTTAGTTTAGCCCCCCTCTCTCACACAAATACTCTAGACGGCATCAATTCTTATGGGGAGCCAAAATGCAATTTAACTCATACTCAGGTTCTCCTTCCACCAGAATGGGTTGGGAAGAAGAGATCTCATTACCCTTAAAGGGAGTAAGTAAGTATTTGTGGAAGGTGTGGAAAATCTTAAAAGCCAGGGTTAAATCTAATTGGTATGCAGAGGGACTAATTTACATTCAACTTTGAAGGGAGCCACTTGCTTGGGGCCTAATTTGCGGCAAGGGACCTTCAGTTTCATATTGCAGGCATCCACCATGACCAGATCACCTGGCTAATAGGTTGGACCTTCCTGGTGCTTGCAATCAGCATATTACTTATAAGTTGTCACAGCTTCTGCAAGAGTAACCTGAAGTTCCTGAAAAACATGCTTTAATGCAGCGGCTTGATCAGTTGCAGCTTCTACGTTGCTAACCAAGCAATGAACCATTTTAGATGAGGGATTTTAACATACATTGGTATAGAATGGAAAAACCTGAGTTGACGTGTGTGGAGCTTTATTGTATGTAAACTCTGCCATGGGTAGGTTAGCACACCAGTTGTCTTTTTGTGCATTAGTGTAGCCGCACAGGTAGATCTCCAAACTTTGGTTTAACCTCTCTTTTTGTCCATTAGAATTTCATTCAAGGAGAAGATTCTATTCACAAAGAACATAGATGTTTCTGTCAAAGGAATTGTGGTTGAGCAAGGTACAAAGTGTGCCATTTTTGTGAAGTAATCAACCACCACCATGATTGCATTAAATCCGTTGGAATTCGGAAGTTCTCTAATAAAGTCTACCAACATTGCCATCCATGGTCCTGCAGCTGGCTGCAGTGGAACCAAAAAACTAGTAGTCTTGTTCCTTCTCTCTTTAGGCCAAACACATACCAGGTAGTCTCAAACGTAAGCCGCCACCTGCACCATCAAACCTTTTCAAGAAAATTGCCGGCAGATTAGCTCTACTGTTTTGTTTTTTTCTGGGTGACCTACTGTGAGACATGTGTGATAGGCCTCCATTATTTCATCCCAAATGGTGCTCTCTGGGACCCACAAGCAACCTTGAATATATAGAACTGATCTTATCTTGTGATAACCTTGCAGCTGGCCAACCGGATGTGCACATGCTAGTTCCAAAAAACCTACCATATCCTTTGAACAGAGGCTGCAAAAACCTCACTTTGTAATATAAGTCTAAGTCTCACCCTTGGTAAGGACATGGTGGTAAGTGTAGCAGGCAGAGGTAATACAAAAGGAACCACAGCCTCATCTGGTATCATAGTGTGCAAATTGAACTTGACATCTATACCAACATCTAGGAGATGGGAAAGATTTCTGCTCAACGCATCTGCCAAAGGATTATTGGCTCCCTTGATAAACTTGTAGTGGAACTTGTACCTCACAGATCACTGTGCCATCTGTATTGACAACCTGACAAAACCCTGGGTTGACAATAGTACAGAAGAGCTTTATAGTTGATCCTTACTAAAAACAGATAGCAGGCCAACATGAGATGGTGATGCCAATGCTTTAGAGATTCCACAACTGCCAATAATTCCTTATCATAAATCATGTAAATGCATTTTTGAGCCTCCATCTTACAAGAGAAGTACCCCACTGGTCTTTCTGCACTGTCCCTGGTAGTTTGTAGCAACACTCCAGCCACCGCATATTTAGATGTGTCTGTAGATACCACAAATAGAATCTCAGGATCCATGTGTTGCAGAACTGAAGAGGATAACAGAAGAGCCTTGACTTCTAAGAATGCTTCTGTACACTCAGGCGTCCAGACTAGAGTTGTCTTCCCACTGGCCAAATACAAAGGAGCCGCCACCTCTGATAAATGAGGTGTGAACTTCTTCAAGAAAGTACAGGTACCCAGGAAGCTATTAAGTTGGGATACTGTCACCGTGGTAGCATACTCTTGAACCTCAGCTTCCTTGTCAGGGGCAATTTTATGGCCATCTTCAAAGATAATATTACCCAGGAAGGTAAGCTTACGCTTAAAGAATTCACACTTACTCTGTTTAATGATCAAATTGGCCTGGAGGATGCGCTCTACAACTGCTGACAGGTGGGCCTTATGTGACCCCTCATCCAGAGAGAATACCAAGATGTTATTCATGTACACAATGTCACATAAACCTAAGAGATCTCCCAAAACCAAGTCAATCAACTGCTGAAAGAAAGCTGGGGCATTCTTCAATCCAAAAGGCATAACACAAAACTGAAAGATACCTTTCTTTGTTCTGAATGCTGTCAACCGCTACATTCCTTCTGCAATCCTAATCTGATTGAATGCATTCAAGAGTTCAAGTTTCAATAATACTTTTGCCTTCTCAACACACTGAGAAATTTGTGCTTCAAGAGGCAAAGTGTAGGGGGCAGGAATTGGGATGTTTTTCAAATTTCCATAGTCAACACAAGGTCTAAGAGCCTCATAAGATTTTTGGACAAACAATAACATAGAGCAAATCAACAAAGCCTTCTTGAAGATGTATTCCTTTGCCAACATGTCACAAGTCCACTCCTCTAAGCATGCATCCTCCTTTAAAGTCAAAGGGTAAATAGGAGACACAATACAAATCAGATCAATGGTAACCTTAAAGTCAAACTGAGTGTGCTTTGGAAGGACCTCACCCCTAGTGGCATCAAATCCTGGGGACCAGGGCTTAAGGCATGTTGGTAAATTCAAACTTATTGGTGTAGGGATAGGGATAGGCACCAACTGTATTGTCTGTGATGATTGCTCTAATTCAGACATATCCAACAGCGGAATACAAATGGTTATACCCAAAGAGTGTTCCACCTGCAGCTCATTTTTCTCTAGTAAGGTCAATACATTATGATCTCTCCACCAACTCACTCCCAAAATGATAGGATACATCAGGGTAGAGCAAACGGAAAAGCTTGCAGTAAAGGACTGACCTGCAACTACAAAAGTAACTGGCTTCTTCAGCTGGAAAGAGGGAAAATTTTGACAGTTTCCACCCCTAACCAGAATTCCAGAATTATGCTTGAGTTGCAACAAGTCTGCAGTCTCAACACTCATGAAGTTCTCAGACGCACCCATATCCAACAAAATGGCTAGCCAATAGATAGTTTGGCTGTTATCAATGCTACCATAAAACAAGAAGTAACTAGAAGAATATTTATTTTGCTGCAAATGTTGCAACCTCAGCAGGGTCTTTCTTCTCTTTAGTGGTACAGACAGCAGCTAAGGAGGCAGGGTGCTCCTGAAATAACGCTTGATCATTTATTAGACATCTTCAGGGAGAACAGGGCAATCACAATCAATGGGAACAAGAGGTAACTCCTAGGAATTGACTACCAAAGACTTTGTGGGTACAACATGCTGAAGCATAGCCAACAAATTCTTGGGGACATCCACCACTGGCGCTTTGTTCACCTTGGCATATTTGTTCAAAATTCCCAATTGCAACTGAGAAGAAATGCAAGGGGAGAAATACAAAATCTGACTAGTTGAAGTCACCTCAGAACAATTACCAGAAAACCAGGAGTGTGCAGCAGGTTTGGCTTTGATTTCTATAGCACCTTGTTTGGAAGTTGACAGATTTAGGACCAGAGAAAGAATTTGGCTTACCAGGGACTCAGTTGTGGTTAACAGGGAATCCCAAACTGCCAAATCCTGGGCAGTCTGGTCAAATACTAACCAAAACACTGAGAGCTTATTGACTTTGGGAACATCAATTGTACAGCAGTAGGCAAGAAACTGGGAAGGAATACCAAGAGCAGAGTAGTACCCTGCTGAAAGGCGTACAGCTTATGATATCCTGAGTTCCTCAATAGATACACACACATTATTTAACAAAGTGTATAAAGATGCACTCTTAGTTAAAACACATGGGTTGCGCTCCACCGCAGAAAATAACCATTTGCAAGCATCAACCAAAACCTTTATCATCACATGGTAAACTTGGGATTTGTGACTAAGGCTTGAACCAGAATAGAATGATAAAGCTGACATAACTTCATGAAAAATTTCATCAGTAGGTGAAGTAGGAAAATAATCTGGGCACCAAAATGACATGACACAACAGAAATAAGAAACAGATGATCCAGTCTCAACAACTGCAACCAGAATTGAGAACCAAAAATTAAAGAAAAGTCCAAACTGAAAACTCAGAAAAGAACTAATGCAAATAAACATGGTGAACACAGATATCTCAACGGAGAAGGAGAAAAAAACACAAACTCATGACAAACTGCTTTCAAAAACTCAGATGTAGAAGAGTTGAGTAATGTGACAGAAATCACAGGATAATAAGAAGCTGTCTCCATGTGGTGAGGAATCATCCACCAAGTCCACATAGAGTTAATGATTAACCACCAACACAGCTTCAGATACCGTTTTGTGAAATTTCCAAATGAGATACTAGGGTTAAGTAAAATAATTAACCCTTACCAGAAAAGCCTTAGATAAATGGCCTGCAAGAGAATCAGATTAATGCCACAGTAGGTTCCATAATGCCGGGTATTGTCTGTCCAAGTAAGAAGGCTCAGAAGGCCAGAAAACCTGTATCAAAATTGACCAAGTTAACAGATTTAAACCAAACAGTTGATTGAAAATGGGTCACGGCTGCTCCAGTCTGCCAGCTGAAACCAGCTCCCCCTTGCAAACTGACATTAATAAATTGACATAATATTAGGGTCACCTGATATAAGCTTATTAATCAGCATGGTCGTCAGAAACTGGTCACGCAAGGGTTCTTTGCAACCTGGACTAGATACTTACTTGAAGATGCAGAAGGAATAGGAGATCAAGACTCAGGTGGTATTGCTTAGTCAATTTTTCTGATATATATTGAATAATTTTCCCTGTTTCAACTCTAAGAGTTGAGTTCTCCTAAATTTACTCAATAAAAATTAATTATCCCAAGCTCTAATTTTAAATTTTAAAAATGCATCCTGTGATTGGGTTGTTGCGGTATATCCTGTACAATCTGATTCTGAACAGAATCATTTCAGGAAGAGGGGGCCCAGCATCTGGAACTTTGTTGTTGCCGCCGCCAAATGTTAACTTCATGCCAGCCAATTTTGTAGCTCCTCCCCCCATTCTTGAAAATGAAAATTGTGTCACTTCTCAATGCCCAGAATTCTACGCTGAAGATGCATTGATGCTTTCCCAGGTCATTTATCTTGGTTTACTCTGGTTAGGATTGATTGTTCTACTTAATCCTGGAGTTACAATTGGAAAATTCACAAAAAAATATTTAAAGCCGCGTTGGTGGTTAATCATCAATTCTATGTGGATTGGGGTGGTAATTCCCCATCATTTAGAAACAGCATCATATTATCCAGTGATTTCTGTCACAAGTATATTCTGCATAAAATTCCAGACATTGGAATAGCACCATAGTTTCAGTTTCAAACTTAGGAGGAACAGCTCCAAGATTGACAAGCATTGAATTAACATTTGGCAGCAACAACAACAAAGTATCAACAACAGGCTCCCATCTTCCCGTAATAATCCAAATAAGGATTAAATTGCAGGGAATGTAGTGTAAAAGACCCACTATAGGATGCATTTGAATAAAAAGTTAGACCAAGAGATATTTGGTTTTTATTGAGTAAATTTTTGGGAGGACTCAACTCTTAGAGTTGAAACAGTGAAAATTATTCAATATATATCAAAAATTGACTAAGCAATACCACCTGAATCCTGGGCTCCTATTCCTTCCCCATTGTCAAATGAGTGACTGGCCCAGTTTTCAAAGAACCCTTGAGTGACCAACTTCTGATGTCACTGCTGATAAATAAGATGATATTGAGTGACCCTCAAATTACGTCAATTTATCAACGTCAGCTTACAAGAGGAATTTGGACTCAACTGGCAAACTGGAGCAGCTATAACCCATTTTCAATCAACCATTTGATTTAAATATGTTAAATTGGTCAATTTTGTTAAACATTTTCTGGCTTTTTGAGACTTCTTACTTGGCTGAATAATTCCTGGCATTATGGAATTTACTGTGACAGCTTCAGGGCGCAGGTAGAGCATTAGCCAATCCAGGTCTAAGCCATTGTCCCCTGTGATGGACGCCACATATAAACTAGAGAGGGTGTCAGCAGTGACAAATTCCTTTCCAGGCTTGTATTTGATTCATAGTTGGTAAAGGAAAAGGCACTTGACCCAGCCTGTCTGAAATTGAGCCAGATGGGACTGTGTATTGAAGTACTGGAGCAACTTGTGGTCTTTCAGGACGCGTGGTGGAAAGGTGGTCCCTTCCAGGTAACAGTGTCACTTCTCAATGCAGTGTACAATTGCCGCTAATTCTTGAAAATGTATTGGGTAACGTTGTTCCAAGTCAGTGAGCTTCCTGGATTTGTATGCAATGGGGAAGAAGACGCCCTTGTCAGTTTCTACCCATAACACACCCCCTATGGCGCTATCAGAGGCATCAGTCTTGAGTTTGTATTGGTGGTTCCAATTAGGGAATCACAATACAGGCGCAGTTGTAAGTCTTTGCTTCAATGTCCCAAAGGCTTGATCTCTGGAGGGGGTCTAATGAAGCGCTGTTTAGTGTTCAGGAGCTCAGTGAGGGGTGCAATTAGCTCCCCACAAATGGGAATAGACTTGTACACATAGACAACCATGCCTAAGAATGTACGCACCTGGCCCACATTAGTGGGAGGTGACATGCTTGTGATTGCCTTGATTTTGGCGGGGTCAGGATTCATCTCTTGGGCAGAGATGGTGTGCCCAAGGAACAATAGCTCTAACTTGAGAAATTTGCATTTGGAGGGCTTAGCCTTCAACTGGTTTTTCCAAAGGGTATCAAGGACAGCACAGAGGTGTTGGAGGTGCGTGGTTTGATCTTGACTGAAGACAATAATGCTGTCAAGGTACACAACAACACAATTCCCAATAAGTTCCTGGGATGCTTTATTCATTAACATGGCAAAGGTGGAAGGAGTGTTGGTCATTCCAAACTTCCTGACCCAGCACTTGAACAACCTGTAGCATGTACGGAAGGCAGTTTTTGCCTCATCCCCTGGTGCAATGCAGACCTGGTTGTACCCTGCAGGGAGATCAATCTTGCTAAAGACATTTGCGCCCGCAAGTGTGTCAACCAGATTTTCAATCAACAGCAGGGGGTATTTATTCTTCACAGTCACCTCATTTAAGGCGCAGTAGTCTGTGACCAAGCATAGGGAGCCGTCCTTCTTGGCTACAAAGAAGACAGAAGCCCTGTATGGCAAGAGCAAGGGGCAGATGAAGCCCTTATTGAGTGTGTCTACAAGGTGCTGGAAGAGGGTCTCATCTTCTTTTAGTGTTAAGCAATAGAGGTGACATGCTTTGGGGAGCAGCCTTTGCAGTTTTACAGCATAATGGATCTCTTGGGGAGGGGGTAGTTGATTCAATGTTTCACTGAAAACATCCTTATACTCTTTGAGGAGCGCGACAAGTGCTGGTGGAAACAGAGTGGTCAATCAAGGACTGCAGGTGGTTTTGTGTGGATAACTTCAACTGAGCATTGATTGAAGTCTAGTTCCCCCTTGAAATAATATGAGCCCATTTCTGTTATTCTGACAAACACAGTATTGTGAAGCAACCTGTTTGTTTCAACAGGATATATCTGAAAACCCACCCCATTTCTATTGAGGATAATTACAGACATATCCCAGTTGATGTAGGGACAATTGTGACAAAGCCAGTCAAGGCCAGCAATGACATTGTGGCTGAGCCCTGCCATGATTGGCCCAGAGAGCTTAACCTGGATGTTCCCCATCCTCACAGAGAAGGGTACCATCTCATGGGTTTTGCTACTCTATGGGAGTCAGCCACTTGTACTGCTGTGAACCTGCTTGGTACTTGGTCTAGTTGTTGAGAGTTGGCAAACGCCTGGTCAACCATAGTGTATTGGCCCCAGTATCTACCAGTAGTTTGTGGGTGTTCTCACAGAAACGGAAGGGATAGGCCAAGCAAGTTACTTAATTTGAAGAATGGCTTGCTTGGAGTACAGGGGCATTGCTGTGGTCCTGGAATACGTTGAGGGCTTCAACTTCATGCACATTGTAATCACAGGGGTTCTTTGCAAGAAGGGATTAAGAGTGAGGGTCAAGTGGGGTTGTAGAGCCTCTTGTGACTACAATCCCCAGGCTTTTCCCTGGTCCTCAATTTGTGCTAACAGGAGTTCCCCCTTGCAGGGACGCTTAACCCTATTTTCCTGTTGACCGGACTGACAGCACCCTACTTGATTGTGGGCACAACCAGGTGTGGAACAAGATTGGGTTGGTGCGTCATTGGATCTGAAGAAGCCCATGGAAGCCTGGTTATTGGCCTCCACAATGGCCTTGTAACAGTCATGAATGAAGGTGCAGTGACCTACAGGAATCCACTTGCAGATATGTGGTTTAAGCCCATTAATTATCAAGGTAAGAAGCATGGTGTTCCCATCAGTCACGGCTTCTGGGGCAGTGGCAAGAGCTTGCTGCCAGGCAGTAAGATATTCAGGAACAGACCCAGTCTGTTTAATAGCCAGGAGGGGAGTTCCCACCATGATGGGTAAAAATGTTTCACTGCAGTGGGACTTTGTAGCATCCCTGAACACTGCCCAGGTAAATTCTATTTATTGGTTGGCCCAGTTGGTGAACCAGATTACAGCAGGCCCCATAAGGCAGCCTGATGTAGTGGTAACCTACATGGGCTCAGGAACTTGACAGATATGGAGGCGGGTTTTGGTAGAGTAGAGCCAACTGACGATGTCAGCTCCTTTGACGCCTCCTGTAAAGGATTCAAGCTGGAGGTTGAGCATGTGCTGAGAGAGGTCTGACTGGGGCGGGGTGACACTTGCATTGCACTGCCCAAGGCGGAGTCAATCATACACACTCGTAAGTACCAGTTGGTCTTGGTAGATGATGTAACCATCAGAGATGTCCCCTCAGGGAATGGCAGGAAAGTCTCTTGATGGGGAGTAGTCATATGGCCTGTACTCTGTCCTTTTTTGGGGGGATTTTTCTTTTAGGTAGGCCATAAACCTACCACTGCTACCACTGTTGCAACTGAACCAATTAGAGTTCAGTATTGATTGGGGAAGTCAACAGTCCAATAGAAAGGACAAGAATGAATAGAATAAGATGTTGTTTATTATAGAATACTGTGATTAATATAAGTATATGGGGAAAGCCACTGGGCCACAAGGGGGTGGAATGTTCCATGTAAGGTTTGAAGCCAAGGAATAACTCATGTGGGGATCAGCAGGTCAAATTGGTAGTGCTCCTAATTAGGAGAAAGTGCCTGCAGTTTGACATTGCCATCAGATTGGTTCATGTTGTTAGACATGTCAAGGGGCAACTCATCGAGCGCCCCCTGTGTATTGTAAGATATGTTGGCAGGCAAGTCTGGAAACTCAGTTGCAACATTGGGATTTTTTGACCAAGAAACAATGGCAATTAAGGCAGAGTCTGCAGATAAGAATCATAACAACCAAGTGTCATAAAAGAACAATATAAAAATTGTGTATAAGATCAGCAGTATAAGTATGATTGTTATGACAAACCACCCAAGGATAACACCAACAGAAATTTATTCCAGGCGCCATCTTGAAAATGTTTTGGGTGCCAACCAGTAAAAGTTCCAGGTGCTGTGGCACCTGGAGCTTTTATTGAGGGGTGGTGCTTTATGTATGATTAGGGTGGGGCAGCGGTGCCTATCATTGGGTAGTTCTGCAGTGGTATGTGCCAAGTTTTGACAACCTTATTTGGATACCATGCTTTTTATTTTGATTCAAGATGGCATTTTTATGATACAGTTTTTTGAGATGCAGTATTTGAAACTATCATGTAAAAATTAGCTATTTAATAAATCTTATTAAGCTTTTTTTAATTTTATTGATATAAATCCCGTCGCCATCTCATTTTTTTGGATGCCGTCTTTGAGATGGCGTATCCCGCCAGAGCAAGATTTGTGTCTGGTGCAGGGTAGTTTTGACTGACAAGCCCCAGGTTTGATCAAGTATGGTGGTTTATTTGAGAGGGTTGGTTTAGAGTGAGCACTTTTTTAAATATACCTTCATCTGGCATGCAACCCTATAGAGTGCTAATGTATAGGCAAGAGCGGGGTTAGAAGTAATGGCTTTAAGGGGTGAATAGGTTGATACAGCGTAGTTTGTTGTGCTGAACATCTTAGATGGGTAGATTTGAATTATAAAGCTATGAGTGAATTTAGATCTGCTTGGGATTAAAAACTTGGGTCGGTTGCATCATCTAGGCCTGGGTTGGGGGTTTTTGTGGGATGGGTCAGACATCGTCTGAGCACCTTGGAGTGTGAGCTAAGAAAGGGCCGGAAGTTTATCAGAGCTGGCCTGGCGCAGCCTTTTCCAGATGGGAATAGTTATTTATCGCATTGCGGGTAATGAATATGTTATCGATTAGCTTTCATGTCATGGGGTGGTTGAGAATCCCATGAGGAAATACGTGTGATGGGTTTGTGGAATGTATGGGTTGAGGAGTTAGGGTTGGTGGTTAGAGTTTTGGAACGTAGTAAATACTAAAGGGCGGTTGGGTTTAAGCAGTAGGATGTTTATTAAAAGTGAAGTTTATTCCTCTTCGAGGATGGTATCGAGGGAGGGGGCAAATGCAGAACTTGAGCAGCTTGGTACAGGCACCGGGGCGTTGCGTACGCCGGAAGACAACGGGCGTTGTGGGAGAACGTACCTCACAGTTGTACTGCGGAGACAGGGAGGGTTTGCAATGAAGGGGCGGTGGGTTCCTGTAGAGAGTGGGTGAGGGGTAACATTCATAGTGCTGGCGATAGACATGATGTTGTGCATTTTGAGTTTAGCTGTATGGATGGGGAGGTTATATACTATTTGCCACCAAATATAACCAATTGGAAAAATGATCGCCTGACATAGATCTCAACGACAACTAAATGCAACTATCACCTGCATAAATATATGCACCTTTTGCACAACCGATTTATCGAACATCAAATCAGAGCTGGCTTTTGGACCGAAAACAAATGAACTGGGTGGAGTGTAATATATCACATGGTGATAAGCATGGCAAGGGTGGTGCAAGCAAGATCTTTCGGTCCAGCAGTAAATGCACTACCAGTTTCGAATTAAATAATTTAATGCATCCAGGATGCAAAATATTCTTGTAGTAAAAATGATGTCACTATTCGGTACCGATGGTGTAATTAGAGTCAGGGTATTGGAATAGTGAGTCGCCACTCAAATTAATCTGGATAAATGTATATGATTCACCCTGGCCAAAGTGGTACCTAGGGCACCTTGGTTTTGAGCCTATTGCCTTTAAAAAGTGAGGTTTGATTTAAAATTTATATTTGGTACTGGGAAAATAGGGGCCCTGAGATACCATAGCACAGGCTGAGATCAGGTTATTAAGGGTACTGCTATAATCTCATTTCAAAAGATAGTCAGAAAGGTTACAGATGAACATAAATTCCAAATAAACTCATACTATACATGCAGTGGCCCAAAAATACCCAGCCAGCAACATTTTATAGAAAAAAAGTAAATTTCAATAAATAAACTTTTCTATAAAAAGCATGAGTAGATACACCACGGATTTTTGCACAAGCATGGTGCATTAAAACATGGAAATAAATAAATAGAAGGAATAAAAATGTTTCAAAAATATTTAATAGCAAGAGCTGTGCCTTTACACATATTGAAGCACATAAAACAAATATGAGACAGCACCTCTTATTCAAACTTACCTAGATGATAAAATTGGGGGCTAGAGAATATTTTGCACAGAAAATATGGTCAAGACAGGAGAAATACCTGATTTTATTTGTGGCCGAGTTGTTCAAGCTAAGGAAATGGGACTATCCTATAGAAACATAGCTAAGCAACTCAAGATTGGAAAAGAAAGTTGCTCAAGAAATTCACCTCAAGTTCCAGGGAACTAACTGAGTAAAAATTTCCCAAGATCAGGTCACCCTAAAAAACTACTGCTTGAGATTATCAGTCTATTAATAGAATAGGTTTGAAAAATTGGTTTATAACTGCCAGTCAAATTAAAGAGACCATCAAAACTGCCTTGGAGATTGATATCTCTGAGGCCACTGTTTGCAATAGACTCCATAAACTGGGGTACTATGGTTGTGTTGCAAGAAAAAACCTCTGATAAGTCTAAAGAATAAAGCCAAAAGATTGGCCTTTTCTCACAAGTATATTAACTATCTCATATCCTTTTGGAAAAAGGTGGTTTGGTCTGATGAGACTAAAGTTCAGCTCTGTGGATCTCAGAGACGCCAAAGTGTCTATTGCAAAGCTGATGAAGCTTACAAAATTGAGTGCTTAAACCCACAGTTAAAAATGGACGCCAGTGTGTCATGTTTTGGGGCTGTTTCACAGCCAACACAAGAGGGGTGATCCAGCCAATTAGTGAGAAGGTGAATGGGGATATTTACAGAAGAATCCTTGGTTAGAATCTTCATCTGTTTATGAAGGATCTGTATTGTGAATGCTGCCATTCACCATGTTTTGATTTTGCCTTTGTTGGGCTATTTTGAGGACAAATCACTCTCTTTCTGCTTTTGCCCTTCGAAATGAGGCTGGCTCCAAATTGGGAAATACAATTGTTCAGTTTCCTGATCCTGCGCAACTCACTTGCCCCACTCATGCTTGTGGTGAGTGATCCACCCGTCCTGGTATTGTTTTGTGGTATCACAAACCACTATATAATCCATTTCCTATTTTCCAATAAAATTAAGTTCTATTCACATTTTTGTCTTTGTGTCTTCACGTACTTTGGCGCCTCTCTAGCCACTTCTAGTAGATTTTATTCATTCAGGGCCACAAGGTAATCACATAGCCTTCCCTGCCATTCTAGCCAAGACTTAGTACAAATCCAATCCTAAGGTTAGGATTTCCTGTTGCGACTCTGTGCTGCGCCTCAGATCACAAAAAAATGGTGCTCACTACAGGGGTTGTAAGCCCCTTGGTTATCCCTTTTGCAACTACGTTTTCAGGACCTTTGCCTCCACCTATACAAGAGCCAACTTTGTCTAAAATTACCAGTCCTCCTATTGAAGAAGACATCACCAACCCACCTATTGTCCCTACTGTGCTAAACCTTGGGAGTGGTCCCCGCCTAGTGGCCTATCCTTTGGGTACCCCTGACTTGGAACAAGTCATGGCAGTAGCCCTTGGGATAGCTTGCAACAGAGCCATCCCTTGCCTTTGGTTTCAGTTCAGCCGAGCAGAATACTAAAAATTGATTGTAGCTACACAATTTTCATAGCATCTCTCTCAGTGGCTGGCTCTGCTGAAATCTTATTGTCATCCTTTGTACAACCTGCCTTAGCCCATCATCAAATGGTATTAGGGCTCCACGTTCAGGAGATTTCATTGCTACATGCCGCTGTCACTCATCACTGGGATCAGTTTGCGGCCTACCAGCAGTAGATCCACTCCCTGTTTTCCTTAGTATCAGAAAATCAGCGCAACTCTGTCACCTCCTAATCTTGCTTGGACAACTCCATTGAAAAAATGCGCCAGTCTATCCCCAAGTATATCAGAGAGCAGTTTCATGAGTTCCTCCAGTTGGAACAGCCCTGGTGTGCCCAAGTAGATTCCACTCTAAGCGCCTATATCACTGACTTTTAACAACTTGTGCAACAACTTAACAAGTTCAGTGCTTATTCCTTTGATCAATTACAGCAAGTAGTGGTCCATGCTGCAAAGGGCCTCTGCAAACTTGGCAAGGACTTTGATCAAGAAAGGGCTGCTACCGCTGCCACCATTTCCAAACTCCAGACTCAAGTAAATGAACTGTCTTCCTCCAAAGCAGATGCCCCACCTTCTCCTCCATCCAACAAGCTAGCAGATAGAGAACAGAGGCTCTGGGATGTCATTCAAGATTTAAGAGCATCTACCCACAGTCAGGATTTCCCCCTGAAGTCCCTCAGCCTGACCCCCAAGTGCTTACGCTGACAGCTCAGGTTGCTGAATTATAACAAGAGGTTGCTACTTTGCGTGAGGCGGTAGTATCTGTAGTTAGTCCACCTGAAGTTGTGGGCAAAGATGGTTGTTGCCCTGGCTTGTCAGGAGCCCCCCCAAATTCATTGTGCTAGAGAGTTGATATCTCTAGCCAATGAAGTGGACCTCCTGAAGCAAGATCACTCTGAGATTGATAAAGACGTACAAGAACTAAGTGAAGTAATTTATTCAGTAAATGACAGGTTCACCCCTTGCCTTTTGGTGGGCCCGTCTTTTACTTCCCAACTGGCTGAGATGTCCTTGTTAGTAGCTGCACAGGGCCAGCGCCTGGATGTTACTGAGCAACAGACCACCCTAGCTAATGATACGGGTGCCCGCGCTGTTGAGGCCTTGACTACCCTTGAGGAAAGTGTTTGACAGCTGTGGGCCAGACAGCCCCCCACCAAGTCAGAAGCAGAATTCTCCCCACGCATAAAGGTACTTGATAGCAACAATGGTGGCCCAACTCCAGAAGCACACTTCAAGCCTAACTTTAAGCAAGTCTTTGACCCTAAAACCTCAACCATTGCAGCTTTCCTAACTATCTATGAAACTGCCATGAGAAGAGCCTCATATGAGTTCAAGAAGGAGCATATTCTGACCTGTCTACACCCAACCTGCCAAGAGGTAGTTGTGCCAGAGCTGCCCACCATTGAAACCTGGGAAGATATGAAGCAACTTCTGATTGATAAATTTGGTGGTGACCTTAGTTTGGAAGTGAAGAAGGACATCTTCATTCAAATTTCTTTCAAACCAAAGGAGACCCCAGCTGATTTTACAGATAGATTCTACATGGAAGGATAACAACTGATCACAAGCCCCCAGTTGACCGCACATGAAGCATACATGGCTTGCCCTCAAGCCCTCAAGGTTAACTAGTCCCTGTGTCTTCACTTCAAGGCCCATAAAGCCATGCTTTCTTCCATGAAGAGCATAAAGACACTGTCTCAGGATATGCACCTTACCCATTCTGGCATAGTTGTGTGGGAGAATTGTGCTGCTTCTACCTCTGGTTTGTCCTCACGTGGCCCGTGTATCCTTACCATGAACTTGCAGAATCCCCCTTGACGCCAGGGTTGCCATAACTGTGGACAGATAGGTCACCATTCCTGAGTCTGCACCAATCCTCAAGTTGAAGGAGCTGATCCCAAAGAACAGGCGGGAAAAGAACAGTCAACCTAGAGGCAGAGACCCTCTTGGTTGACAACTCTTCCCAGTCTCTTTCAATTCCCTCCTCCATTGCTGACTCTGAGCCTGCTGACACTGAGGCTCCTCCCATTCTGCTGATATTCCACAACATATATGATGACTCTGACATGGATGATTCTGATACAGAAGATCCCAACACCTATGGGTATTCCGTCCTGGCCGTCCCTGAAACTACTACAGTCCTTTATAAGCTACGTTCTGGGAAGACTACTACAACTGCCAAGCCTCTTCCTGAAGCCAAGGAGGTTGTCTCTTGCCCTTACCTCACCCAAACAGAGATCCCCTGTGATTGCAGAATCTTCTGAGGAAGCTACTGAGGTTGCTGACGCTGTGTTCAAAAATATCTCAGTCTTGCTCCCTCTCCAGATGGTCTATAAGGAGTTCCTGGGCCTAAGATGCATGATAAAAAAGTGGGATCAAGAACTGGCAGAAGCCCAAGACATTCTGGCTGTCCTTCCTCCCTTTGGTTGTACTACTACCTGTGTGGAAATATCCATCCAAAAGGTGAAAATTAAGGCTGTATTAGACACAGGGTCTCCTGTTAATGTTGTCTCCTTGAAGCTTGTCAAGAAGCTCAAACTTGCCCCCAATCTTAACTATCATCAATCATATGGCACAGCTGGGCTGTCCATGACTCACGCTATAGGAGCTTATTCTGCTCTGCCCATGCAATTTGGCAAGCTGCTCTTGGCCGCTCCTGCTGTTGTCCTGGAGAACAAAAGCTACAACCTGCTAGTTGGTACTCAATTCCTTAGGGAATATAATGGGATCATCAACTTAAAAGACAGCTAACTCTCAATCTTGGGATACAAATTCCCTCTAATCTTTGAAGAGCAAGTTAAAGTTCCCAGGAAGTGCCTCAAGACATGTGCCTTGGAATATCCCACTGGTGGTTTCACTTTAAAACACTGTACCCATTCCTCCAACATGAAGTGTCCTCCTATGGCTTTTACCGCGTCAGAAGGGATTCCTCTCTTGCCCACTTCTGCTGTGACTATTCCTCCTGGGTCTCAGGCTATTCTAGACTCTCAAATATTGTATGAGCTGCCCAAGCGTAGGTTCCTAGAGGTTGTACTCTCCTCCCTTGCTAGGACACAACAAACCCTATCTCTGCCCAGGAATCTTGGATGTCTCCCATAAAGACCCTGTTCAACTGCTGGTTGCCAACTTGACTGCTCTCCCCATACATGTTTCTAGAGGGCAGGTTGTTGGCTATGGCAAGTTGTTGAATGCTCCTGAGTCCTATCACTACATCCCTTTGGTATGTTTCAGGACTTTAACTTACCTGAGGATGAGCCATAAGTCCTATCATTGTTCACCGCCCAAGACTTCCCGCAGCTATCTCTGGTTCAACAGAAAGGGGTGCTTGTTCTACTGGACCAGTTTTGAATATCTTTGCCAAAGATAGCACTGATTATGATTTAGAAAAAGACAACATTCACCAGATTGATACTTGGTGATGCTCCCCCTTTTGTGCTAAACCCTACTGCTGCAGTTGAGTAGAAGATGATCAGGTATCTAAAGAGCTTAAGCAACTTCTAGACGCTGGACTGCTTGCTCCTTCCCAAAGTCCATGGGCTTCCCCCTTGCTCATACTGAAAAAGAAGGATGGAGGTCATTGTATTGTGATGGATTACTGGCGCTTGAATTTCTTAACCAAAAAGGATTCCTACCCCTTACCACGCTTTGACAATGATCTCTGCTGCCTTGGGGGCTCCAAATTCTTCTCTGCCATGGAACTAGCCTCTGGATACTGGCAAGCTGATCTCTCTCCAAAAGATAGACAGAAGGCTGCGCTCATCACTTCTGAAGGATTTTCAAGCCTACACAAATGCCGCAAGGACTCTGCAATGCTCCAGCTACTTTCTAACAAGCCAAGGATTCCATCCTCCATGATTTGAAGCTCTTGTGTGTTTTAGTGTACTTAGATGATATAACTGTCTTCAGCTCCACCTTCACTGATCACCTGGCCCATCTTAAGGAGGTGTTCATAAAGATTCAGGAGTCTGGACTCAAGTTAAAACCATCTAAGTGTGCCTTCTTCAAGGAACACCTTGAGTTCTTGGGGCATGAGGTGACTCAGACAGAAATTTGCCCCATGACTAAGAAAGTTGAAGCCATTGACAAAATGCTTCCGCCCACCAACCTGCAAGAAGTCCAAGTCTTTCTGGACATGATGGGATACTACAGACAATTCATCCATAATTTTGCGGACACTAGCAAACCCTTGGTCCAGCTGCTGCGTAATGTCCCTTTCAAATGACCTGCCAGTCAACAAAAAGCCTTTGAAGCCCTCAAAAAAAACTCAAAGAGGCTCCCATATTAGTATATCCTGACTATGATAAGGAATTCATCTTATATACTGATGCTAGTGACCTGGCTATTGGGGCTATCTTGGCTCAACTGAATGATGAAGGTGTGGATCACCCTGTAGCCTATACCTCTTGTGTACTGAATAAACATGAGAAGAACTACAGTGTGACCAAAAGGAGAGCCTTGCTGTGCTGCATGCCACCAAGCAGTTCTGCCACCATGTGTATGGCACCCATTTCACAGTGGTCACCAACCATGCCTTGCTTAAGTGGTTACAACAGCTTAAGGAACCAGAAGGACAACTAGCTAGGTGGACTCTCTGCCTGCAAGGGTACAACTTCACTGTGCTTCTCCGCTCTGGGATTCAACATCAGAATCCTGATGGACTGTCCAGAATGCCCATCCTTGCTCTACACCTTGCTGAGGCCAACAGGTTGTATGAACTAATTTGATATCCTTCCTCTTGGAAGAGCAAGACAAAAGAAGTCCAAATCATCCTATCTAAGCCATCTGAAGATACACTCATTTGTGACAATCAGCTTTTCAAGAGAGTACAAGACCACTACCTGCTTATATACGGCCTAGTCTTTGCCTTTTGTTGGTGCTTCAAGCTCATAAGGAAACAGGCCACAGGGGAATTGCCAAGACTTATGCCTGGCTCCAGAAAAACTACTTCTGGGAAAACCTTTGCCTGCTGATTCCAGGTGTCATTGCTAGTTGCCATGATTGCCAACTCCAACAACCTAAAGCTGCCGCTCATGAGTTCAAGCTAGTCCCCCCTCAACACGCATATCACACTGTCAGTATCAACGCTGTAGGGCCTCTCCCTTGCTCCTGCACTTATTGCCGCTTTATCCTGATTGCTGTTGATCATTTTAGCAAGTGGGTAGAAGTTCACTCTACTAAGGACATTACTGCCAAGACAACCACCATCTTTCTGCTGCAAGATGTATTCTTTTGCCACCATTGCCCTCAAGTGTTGATGTCTGATAATGGGACAGACTTCAACGCCAAGTTAGTGACCTCTGTTGTTGAAGCCTTGGGGTCTCACCAGTCTTTTTCTGCCCCCTATAATCCTTTCATCAATGGGGTGGTTGAGTGCGCAAATTCAACTTTGGTTTCTATCATGAGGAAACTTACTTACTCTGATGCTGCCAATTGGGATTTATACTTACCTGCTGCTCTCTTTGCCTATTGCTTTATCAAACATTGTGTCACCAGGTATTCCCCTTTTGCTATGTTGTATGGTCATGAAGCCACCACTCTGTTGCTCCTGGGGGCCTCTACTCTCCTCTGATAAGGCCATGAATCCTGATGACCATATCAAAAGTTTAGTCAATCAAATCATTTGTATTCAGGCCTCTGCCTACATAACCACCTATAAGACCAAGCTGCTTGAGCTCTCTCCCTGAAAATACTGGGCGCTCTCCCTTTCCTGAGTTAACCATTGAAGACCACGTTCTGTATTATCAACACAGAGTAGGAGGACAAGCTCATAAGCTAGACTTGTTGTGGATTGGGCCCTTGGAAGTGAACTTCAAGCAAGGATAAGAGTATACTGTAAAACTCCTCTCTAGTGGTTGACCTTTTTCTCGCGTGCATGCTAAGTTCCTCCGCAAGTATCACCCCCTAAGGCCAATCTAGAGGGGGGCAATGTTGTGAATGCCGCCATTCACCATGTTTCAATTTTGTCTTCATTAGGTTATTTCAAGGACAAATCTCTCTCTTTTGCTTTTGCCCTTTGAAACAAGGCTGGCTCCAAATTGGGAAATACAAATTCTCATTTTCCTGATCCTGCGCAACTCACTTGCCCCACTCATACTTATGGCAAGTGATCCTACCATCCTGGTATTGTTTTGTGGTATCACAAACCACTATATATTACATTTCTTATACACCAATAGAAATTAAGTTCTATTTGCATTTTTGTCTTTGTGTCTTCACGTAATTTGGCGCCTCTCTAGCCACATCTAGCAGATAATATTCATTCAGGGCCACAAGGTAATTGCATAGCCTTCCCTGCCATTCTAACTGAGACTTAGTACAAATCCAATCCTAAGGTTAGGATTTCCTGTTGTGACTCTGTGCCGCGCCTCAGATCACAACAAGATTTGAGCTGCTGGATACCTGGGCAAGTCATGTGATATTGGTTTGCTGTCATTTCTGTCATGTTGAACTTTATATTGGATTGGCACCAGACCGGGCAATGGTTGGATGTTAAGTGCATTGGCGGAAACCAGAATCCTCATAAATCCAGCTCCCCAACACACCCTCCCTTAAGGGGTTACTCTGGTACATCATGAGGGGGCTTTGTCTTGATAGCTGCTGCCTGATGTTCCTGGAGTTGTTTTCTAGTAGTACTAGCCAATTTGAGTGTTCCCCTTTACTGAGGCAAAGGCGGGATCAGTGGTACTTTTTGATGATGAGGTTTTTGGCGCCTTGGAACTTGACCAGGTAGGTGTTTCTGTCTGGTCTGTATTTGACAACTCTTCCTGGTCCTCTGTGTACTGAATCCAGCTTCTTTCTGTTTCTGGCAAGGATCCAGACAGGGGAGTTGACAGAGAGTGCTTCCTCTACAGAAGTCATCTTTTGTACTCTGAGTCTCTTGGTTTCTGCTATCTTAGCTTTGAGGCCTATGTGTTGTAGCGCTGGAGCCTGTTCCACTGCAGGGGGGGGGGGGGGGTTCCCTTGGGGAATCTTTAAATATGGTTGGTTATTTTGGGTGACTATATCTGGTTTGTACCCATATGTTATTTAAAACAGTGAGTAGCCTGTCCCTTGGTTGGTGTGTAACCAAGATACTAATAATGCACGTTTCACGTATAGTGGCCATGTGTCTTTGGCTTTGCCATCCATTATTTTCTCCAGGGTTCTGATGGGGCTGCTGTTTAGGTGCTCAACTCTGCTGTTGGCCTGTGGCCTGTAGGGCAAGGTTGTGGAATGTTTGATATTCTTTGATTTTAAGTCATTGTTCACTACATGCCCTGATAGTTCTGTGGCTCTATTGGTTATGATAGAGTCTGGAGTGCCATAGTTGGCTACAATTGCCTTGTTAATGAAGTGGTTGATGGTTTCTGCTTTGTGGTCCTTTGTTGCCCAGCAGATGGTCAAGTGTGTGGCAAATTCAATAGCTACAAATAAGAAATGTTGATTTGTCTTAGTTTCTGGGAAGGGCCCCACTACGTCTAGCCCCCAAACCTTGAATGGTTCAGGGTCCAGTACTGGAGTTGACCGTTGGCTGGGGAGCCTTTGTACTGGTGTTTTTCTTGCACACTGTGCACTTTTTAAGAACATCAACTATATCCTGTTTGAGGTTGGGCCACAATACTATCTCTTTTATGTGAGGTATAGGTTGTTAGCCTTTGTATGTCCTAGTAGGCAGTGATGTCTTAATATGGTGTCAACTCTTTGTGCAAGTGGGATGTACAGGACATGTTTGTTGTTAATGATTTGGTATAAAGTACCATTTGATACATGAAAATAATTTTTGTTCCTTACTAATGTATTATGGGTCAGTTGGTGTGTTGAGGGGTCTTTCCCTTTGGTTTTATACTCAGTGTTGTATTAGTTTGGTCAGTCAGGGTCTAGGTGGTCAGGATGATCCTCTCTAGGCTGACATAGTCTAGAGAGAACATCAGCTGTGACCAGCTCTGCCCCCTTCTGTACTGGATGTCCAGATTGAGCTGCTAAGCAGGAACATACATTTGGCTTGTTGCTGTGTGAGTGTGTTCTGAGTTTTGAAATATATTAAGGATTTATGATCAGCTAGTACTCAGACATTTAAATGTCCTTCTAGATAACATCTCCATTTCTTGCATGTGTGATATATTGCTAGCAATTCTTTATTGTGTATTGGGTATCTCTGCTCAGTATTGGTTAGTTTTCTGCTTTTGTAACATACTGGCAGGAAGTCTTACTTCCCTGGCTGGCAGATGCATAGGACTGCTCCAATAGCAGTGTCACTGGCATCTGACTCAAGCTTGTAGCACCCATTGTTATTAGGGTATTGCAAGATTAGTGCTTCAATCAAAGCTTTTTTTTAATAATTGGAAATTCTTGCCGCGCTCTGGTGTCCAGATGAATTTCTTTTTGGCATTACCCTTGGTTAAGTAATTGATTGGTGCAGTGAGCTTTCTGCAGTCTTTGATTATTTCCTTAGGTAAGCTACCATTTTGAGAAAGCATCTAACTTGTTTAACAGAGGTGGGGCATTGCATGTTCTTTATAGCTTTAATTTTATCTGGATCTGCTTTGATACCACTGTCAGAGACAATGTGACCCAAGAACAAGAGTTCCTTTTCAATAAATTGGTACTTGTGAGGCTGTGTAGAGTTTGTGCTTTGCAAGTTGATAGAGTGTCTTGTGGACAAGCGTGGGGGTGTTCCTCTTTGGTTTTTGATAATATAATGATCTTTTCAAGGTAGCATGGTGTGTTTGAGAGGCCGTTTAGTGCTTGGTTCATCATTGTGACAAACATTGAGGGTGCTTTGGCCATCACAAATTTCATTTATCCAAGTTGCCTAGACATTTCTGACTGGTACAATGGGCCCATAGGGCCAAAAGGAATGATCAAAAGTCTTATATACAATATTAAAAAGAAGAAGGGGGCAAGGAAACCTGCATGACAGGGGGGATAACCTTGGGTGAGGGAGAAAAGTTAGAAAGGGAAGAGTGCTTTGAGCTATATATCCCATGCTGGGGGTAATATAACTTTAAGGAATTTAGATAGTGGATGCTGTCAGTTCCAGATTGAATTGTTATTGATCCCAAAAAAACCGGACCAGACAAAATTTGGGCCTTTGGCCCGCATGTTTTTTATTGCTTGATTCCTTCTGTATGTGTGGCCAGTGGTGTGCGTGTGGTTTGGAGGGCCAAGATTTTGGGTTGGAGCCCCATTTTTGGGCTCTAATAATAAAAAAAAGTGAGTTGAAACTGGGAGGAAAGTCCAATTGAAATGTGAGATCTGGAATAATCTGGGCAAAAATTCCCTTGGGCTGGCTGCATGCATTTTTTTAAAAGGCTGATACATATTTTGTGTGGCTAAATCTATGTACAGCTATAGTTTGAGGGCCAATGTCTAGGGTTAGCACCCCAAAAGGATGGGATGTAATCTCTAGGGTCTGGTGAGGCGTGGAGTAGTAGATCAAAAGGCTAATAGCTGATCTAAATTAATCCAGGCCATTAGCCCTTGGGCCATCTACCCAGATTTTTTATTGGAGGGTCTGTGCCTGTTACAGTAGTTTTAAAAGCTATGGCAACAAGCAAAAATACTTTAGATTTAAACAAAATGATTTCAGATTCAAACAAAATCCAAGCTGTGCAAGATTCAGGATTCAATTAATTTAAATATTCTTGGTTAATAAATGAACTGTCAAACCAAAAAACAAAATTTCATTAATCCATTATACAAAATTAAAGCAAACATCAAGCAGTGTAGTTCAAACCATAAACAAAATGAACTGACACAACAAGTGAAATGGATGGATGCTGTTCCAGAGTATATTATAATCCAATCAGGATTCATATAAGGCACCAACAGAAGAACTAAAATGAAACAAAACTTGAGCAATCTAGAAGCAAGATTACACAAGCACAAAACAAAATGGACTCACACAAGATGTGTAGTATGAGCAGCCTAAAATAGAAAAATAACAGTTTAACAGCCAATCAACAGCTATCCAATTTTGGAACAGAGGCATTTTATCCATTTTCATGGCTCCATATTTGTATGAAAAGGTTTTGAGAACCTTCTAAGTATGGACTTGAGATTACAATAAAAATAAATCATTAAATTTTAAAACTTCTACTTTTAGTGATTTTATCCTAGGTTTTTTACAATGGTTTTTAACAGCAATATTTTTGACAGCGCCAGCAGCTAAGCCAGCAGCAGCCAGACCAGCTTCAATGGAGGCAAGGCTCAGAACGTGGAGGCACCCATTTACACCCAAGCATTTGAGGCGGGTAACAAAGAAGCTGACCTGTTACTGTCCCCCAACCCATATGGCTTTGACTTGTTTGAGAGTCACTTAGCGTCTAGCTCTGCCCTTGCTCCCACACCTACCCCTGCACAAGCTGCCCATCAACCAACCAATCAGGATGGCAGCCTTGATTTGGAACAACTTCCTGCCACCAGCCAACCTGACCCCCTACAGCCAATCAGGCTTCAGCTCCCCCGGCCCAGCACACCAAGCAACAAATCATCACCGCCTGAATTCTTCAGGAAATTGTGGCACTCAACCTGTAGGGTCTGTCCTGGGATCAGATAGTCAGCCAATTACAATTCACCCAAGCCACAATAATGCAGGAATTCAACAACCTGATGAATAAGGGAAATCTGATTGGGACAGCCAAGAAGCCAAAAGAAGGCCACAGAGTCCCAGATCAATGGAGCATACCCATTAATGCTTGACCTCCTCCAGCAGGACCCCAAGCTTCCCTTGACCAAGGTCCAGAAGCAACTTCTGCACCATGGCATTTGGGTGTCTGAGTGCATGGTGCAGCTCTAGATGCACAGAAAGGTGGCTTCAATTAGGGTTCTTACAAATTTTGCCAGTAACTAATGGGATGGCGCTGAGGATTCCCCATATGACACTGCAATTGAATCAACCCTGGTCAGATGCTTGACAAGTCTAACAGATGACATCATGTTTGTCTTGTACTACAAGTTATCAATTGCATTTGACAATTTTGGTGAGCAAGGAAAAGCCACCACCAAGAATGGAAATAAGAAACCCAAGAAGGTAACCTAAAAAATTATAATTAATAAAAATTCTTAAATACTTACCTTTTTTTAGAAGACGTTAATGCTGAACTCTGCTGGGTCCTGGTCCCCTTTGTCCCCTCACCTTCTATGCCAAATATGCTAATCATGTGGCAAGGCAGCTTTTTCTGTCCCCCCTGTCTTGCAGGAGCTTGAAGACAGGATCCATGGTACATTCCCAATGTCCAGGGAGGCATTGGCTGGGCTTTCACATGGTGAGGGGGCATCTGAGTGGGCAGTTACTGCCTACAAGGATGCCCACCTGGACCCAGTTAACCTCGGTGGAGTTTACTTTATAAACTCCATTGAGCTTGTTTGGGACGTCCTGGTGACGCTCCCATTCAAGAATATACTGGAGATGGGCAGGGATCATGCGACTGCTTGCTTCTGCTTCCCGGTGGAGCATACCATCTCTTACCTGTTGGAGAACTTTGGGCGCGAGGTGTCAAAATTGGCTGTTGCAGGTGCAACAGCCGTAAAGAAGACAAAAATCCTCCTGGCGGACTTTGGGCTGGCCTGGAGTACCAACAAGACGGGAGTCCCTGCAGCTATGGAGCTGACCTTTGCAAAAACCAAGCACAAGAAGAAGATTAGCGCTGTATACAACAAATTGTGCAAGTTTACAGAAGCCTTTGCTGGACAAAGGCTTCACCTTGTTGTTTACCTTGGGTTCTTATTCTTCTTTGGGATGAGTGCCAGTGTAAAGAACCTAGACAGGGTCCTTCTTGGGTAGACAAGGCCAGGCTCTCACTGGATGGGAAGAAGGTCCCCCTGGGTACAACTAGGTGGATCATGTGATCAAGGACGCCCTGGTCCTGGCTGACATCTTTGGGTTTGCAGCCCCGCCAGAAAAGCTTCTCCTCCATTACCACCTCACCATCCTTCCTTTTACCAGCAGGCGCAAATACTTTAATACAGGTGTATCCACCGTCCACAGTGTGGTGGTGGAGGTTGTGCGCCACCTCCATTGCGGGGTGGGTACATACCACTGAACCCATTACAGGCGCACTTAATTTTATCTCTATATCAATAAATATGTTTATACTCTACTATATTTTTATATTATAAATAATTTTTCAAATAATATTTTAGCAAACAAGATTTGCAAAATATATTGCGGAAATGGGTTTCATAAAAGCATAAAATAATACGGTAATAAAATAAATTTCAACCTTACAATTTACGTTTAATTTTTATAAGACTATTTTATATCTATTTGATAAAAGTGATATAAATTATATTTGCGTAATCCAGTATCAAGCCTTTGGGATAACCTCAGATGACATATTAAATAATATATAATAAAATAAATAAATTACTTACATCTATTGATGGTCCTTCTGAATGTGATTGTGGGCGTGGAACCATCTAAATATAAAATGATAATCAATAAATCTTGAATATGTCAAAACCGCAGGCTTGACCCGCCAGCAAGGTTCCAACCAAGCGGTTTGTGACCCGCAATCTGATTATCTGGTCACCCAAAGCCAGACTAGGAAGTCAACTCAAATTACCAAATCCAACAACATGGACAGATGATGATCCTTTACAGTGGATACCTCAATTTGGCACTTGACTCATTATCAGGATCAAGCCACCCCCCTTCTTCCATCCAGCCGTGTGATCACCAATCTTGTTCCTACTATCCTTGATTCACATGAACTATATAATCACTATCTCCCAATAAAGATTATTATCTAGTTTCTAAATCTTTTTCCCTGTGTAACTCTGCTAAAACAGCACAGTTACAACAAATAGTTAATTAGAGAATATAAAAAAGTTGGACACACTAAGCCTTTAATTGATTGGCTGTTTGGCTAGGCAAGTGGGGATGAACAAATCAGTGTGGCCATAGAATTTGGCCACAGTCTCAGCTGGGAGGGTGTGGATCTTGGCCTGGAGCAAATCAAACAGGTCCCTGGTCACTGTTGGGGTTCCTTGCTTGACAACTTGCTTGAGCCACCCAAAGACTTCCTGAATGGGATTTAGGAAGGGTGAATAGGTGGGGAGGAAGAGAAGGCACAAATTTGCTGTGGCCAATTGCTGGGGGCCCACTGCAATGCTGGTGTCAATTGATGGAAATTCTTCAAGAATATCTACCACCTTGGGGAGACCAACCTTGTCCAATACAATTATGTTGGTGAAGCCCAGGCTCGTACGCCTCAGGTGCTCCTGGAAAAATCAGAGAAATGATAAGAAGGTCTGGCTATTGTGGGAGCCTAGTATCATTTGGTACAGCTCAACCCCCTTTGGACCAAGGAGAGCAACCATTGAGTATGCTGTGGCGCGGACTGCAGCACGCTGAGCCATCCTGTCATTGGAGCCTTTGGGGACATACCCATACTCATTGCGCATAGACGAGGCAAATGCTGATTTGTCAATATAATAGAATTTCACCGTCTCCTTGGCTTTGAGGGCAGTGTACGCCTCTGCATAGTTTTTCCGGGTCTCAATATTGGTTGGGCTGTTCCAATTGTATGGGGATACCCCAAGTTTTTCCAGGAAATGTGCATTCCCTTGACCAAATGATAATAGAAGGAAATTGAGGCCTCAATCCCAAAAGTGGACTTGACTATGGCCTGTATATTTGCCAGTTCAAGATGGCAATCCCAGGTTATCCACTGGCAGATTGCCCATTTGTGCTTCTGGGTGAGCATGGTTGAAACACGCAAGGATTTCTCCGCGGCGAGGACTCAGCCAGTATCAATGAACTTGTTGAAGGTCTTCAAGGTGTACTTGGGATCCACCCCAACAAGAGCTGCAGTCGCCTTGTAATCACCAGATTCCTGCATGAGCTGGAGAAGAATGATGTACTTAATGTCAGAAATGCGCTTGTGAGCGGGCTTTTTAGCGGTGGGGATTGGCTTGTTGGCGTTGGGCACAACACAGGGAATGGGCACCTTGGTGTAAAACACAGCAACTTTCTTTAACACCAGATGTTACTCATTGGTTTGGTAGAACTGGGGCTCCTTGTCATCCTCCTGATTGCCATCACTGATGTAGGGCTTGTAGCTAGTATCAATTACAGGCTTCACCTTCTCCAGCATGGCTGACAGGACTGACTCTTGCTGGTACACAACGTCAAACACATACAAAGTAAGTTCTACTTCCTTGTTTCTAACTGTTTTGGTAGTGGTAACCTTGGTGGGCTTCTGGGTCAGCTTGGGAACCCAAGAGTTGATGCTCTGCACCCTAGCAGCTTGTGCTCCTTGAACCAGTTGTGTCAGCGCAGTGTCACTATTTGTCAGGGATTCCTTCCCTGACTACATGAATTTCATTGACAATCTTGGTAAAGAAATGGTAACAAATCAACATCAGAACACAGGGATTGAAGATACTCATTTTAAAACCAACACAACAAATTCAACAATATCAGGTAATGGTTTTGATATCTTTGGGACCCAGATTCAAACCCAGGACGCTAGAAATGAAGAGTTAATGAAGACTGGGACATCTCAAAGCTTTGGTTTACCTTTTTTATATTAATTCTATTGATTTAAATTTTGCTTTCAAAAAGCCTTTTGAATTCAAAAGTGTTAATCAGTTAGTAAACTTCACTTACCGCTCATCACATGATTGGCTGGATCCTGCCACCTGCTCAATTCTCAACCCGCTCTCAATGCTTAAGGATATGGCTCTGTATATGAAAACAACACATCTTTTGATGATACACCGCTTAATTATCAATCACTTGCTGGTATATATGAGGCTGATCCTGATCAAACATATTAACTTTAAGAAATAAGGTATTTTAAATCTTGTAAAGTTATGCCCCAAGTTACAAGCTTCATGTAAATCCTCTCATATCCAAAGAAACTCCTCCCATATGCCTTCAGCCATGATTTTAAGCCTATTTAAAGGCCCAAACTTATTCATTTCAAATTGTTCCAACAATAAAGACTATTACTCTTCTAGCTACTCATCCACTTTTGATAACACTTCTTTTCTGAAGCCATGAGAGGAATTCTCTTCCTATATTGGTTTCTAGCCTACTTCTTGTCCCAGGTGTTCATCCTGGAAAACCCCACTCCAACAACAGACTGGTATAATTCCTCCCCAGATGACTCCCACCAGAAGGAATCCCTTGCCAATGGATAGTTCAAATATCCTTCTGGACATTGGGGACGTAAATTCCACTATGGCCATTCATTTGCTCCCCCACCCACTGAACCTACTCTGGTTAGACCTTACGCCTCCTTTTACCTCTTGACGTACTTGGTGGGCTACTATCTCCTAGGGCAATTCAGTTCTATGTTTGGAAGGTTTGCCTATCTAGCCAACTTGGGCATCTTGCAATGGTCTTGGTTCCTATTGGTTTGGTCATAGCAGGATTAAATGTAGGGGCCTTGGCCCATCAGCTGGGAAGTTTATTCCCTGCAAAGTGGGTACCTGACACTATTGAACTCTCCTCTCCCATCTCCTTCTTGAGTAGGCAATTGTGTTATACTAAGTCTATTCTTTGACCTGTGGGGGTGACCACAACCGCAACACACAACAGGTGCAATGATAGTCTGTTGCTGTGTTCCTTCTGTTTTGAGAATTTAATAAAATATTATATAAAAGTAATTAAGTTACTCCCTATTTTTAATTTTTTCTTTTATCTGTTTATGGATATTCAATTAATATTTTTTACCACCCAATATACCAATTATAGATTTTTTATTTCTTAGTTAGTTGTTTTTGGGTTTACCACACCCATTTTAGAATACCCAAAACAATTTCCACCCATTTTCCCATATTTTACGCCAAATTAAGCACCCAACACAATATTTTTAAAAATTTTGTTTCAGATATTGTGTCTTATTTTAGATACCTTGGTATCATTCTTGATTACAACCCATTGCATAAACTGATTGAGTGATTTTGTTTACATAGTGAATTGCTATTGTGTTTTGTTTTTGGATTGAGTTTTGACACACCACGCTTGGGTGTATTTTCATCAATTCACATAGTAAACATATGTACACCAAAAGTCAACTCAAACCTTTTTGTTTGTGAATCCATGTATTTCAGATTATATTTTGAATGGTTTTGCTTTGCGCGTGAGTACTTTGTTGCTGTGTTGACCCATTTTGCCCATTAACACCAATAAACCCTGTTAACAGAGTGTATATTTTAACCTGAGAGTTGGATTTTGTTTAAATCTGAAGTATTTTTTCTTGCGCCATAGCTTTTAAAACTACTGTACAGGATGACCTATTCTTTTTGTGGCTGAGTTAGGATGCAGAATTGCTAGGCTGTGCCCTCAGCGTGAACTGGTAGATCACACATGAGTACCACTTAGCTGAAAATGTGGCTTTCACATTTTTGTGTTAACTGCTGGTCCACATTTTTAAAATTGCAGACCACCTTGGATTGTGTGGCGCTTTGTGGTAAATATATAAAGGATCTGAAGGTGTAATGTGTTGCTCAATGGGAGTAAATAAGGTGCATTTTTGCTGGCCACATATATCCAAAAAATGTGGTCCTTTGGCCTGGGTTTTATTTTTACCAAATTACTTCCTTGCTTGACTGCTGCTATGGTGAACTCTATTGATTCAGATGCAGCTTATTAAGGTCCATTATTATCTGGGAGAGCCAAGGCCATAAATTGGCCTTGCTCAAAGCATTTATTAGCACGTCTGGGCCAATCAATACTTCTTTAAAGTTGCAGTAAAATCCTATTCATGCCTGGGACTAGGACCAGAAATCCTGCGGAAGAGTTTGTCCTATTGGTGAAGTCCATCAGCCATTATACATTAGTGACCCCACCAGAGGTAGGACCATTTTTGTCATTGTCTGCTGCATCTTTGGCTTTTTGGGGTGTCCTGGACTGTTTGGGATCCCCTACTGTGTAAGGGAAGGATTAGTTACTGGAGCAAGTTTGGTCTGGACCTTGTGTCTTGGTATTCCATTATCCTGTGAAGAAGGAGCCTGCTCCTGATTGTGTGTATCCTGGGTTTTAGCCTGCTGCATATTCTCTTGGGTCACCACATTGTGGTGACTATCCAATAAAACTTGGGCCAGGTTAGCCATTAATTCCTGTACCACCAGTACTGGAATTTCCTTTGGTTCAACTACACATTGTCATGAACTGCCTGGGGCTCATGTGCAGGTGTTTGCATGGTATGAGCTGCCTCTTTTTGGACACATTCTGTCTCCTTGATTGGTTGAGGCTGAGACAAATTTTGAGCCTATGCATGAGCCTTTTTCTGGCAGAATGTGATTGGTTTTACAACTGCATACTCAGCCATGGTGCCCCAGGCCAAGGCTACAAGAGCATTGAATTGGGTACCTGTTGGCTCAATGTTCTGGTGCTCTTTTTGGATGTCTTGTTCTGCGGCCCAGACTCCTTCAATGGTTGTGTTGACACAGCATGCTCAACCCACCAACAAGGTTTCAAGTAAGCAGGTTTGTGACACACAACCCAATCATCTAGTCACTCAAAGCCAGACTAGGAAGTTAACTCAAATTTACAAATCCAACAACATGAACAGATGATGCCCCTTGTGGTGGATACTTTGTTTTGGCGCTTGACTCATTACCAGGATCAAGCCACCCCCTTCAGCATCCTACCGTGTGATCAACACTATCATGTTCCTGTTATCCATGACTCACATTAGCTATTTAATCATTATCTCTCAATATAGAATATTATCTAGTTTCTAAATATTTTTCCCTTGTAACTCTGCTAAAACAGCACAGTTACAATAGTTGTAGCCAAGGTTCTCTATGGCCAAGAGCTGAGCATAGTGCACATATGGGCAGAGTTTGCTCTGGGAATACCCTGAACTCACTACTAAGGGTGCCATACTTCTTGAGAATGGTTGCACAACAGGGAATGGATGCCAAGCTGTCATTTGCAAAGGGTTTGGTCATGTTCATGGCTTTTGATGTGGTCAGGTGGCCCATGTAAAGATTTTTGAGCAGTTCAAACTGCACTATTTCTTCATAATTGGCCAGCCCTTTCTTGAGCTGGGATTTAACCTCCTCTCTGGATATGTCTAATGGCAAGGCCTCAAAAACCATAAAGAGGGTGCTATCTTAATTGAACCGGGTGTAGGTGGTTGTTAGGACTTTCTGGGTCTTCTTATCCTTGGGGTCAGTGATATCAAGAATGAAGATTTCCTCAGCTGCCTGATCAGCATCCTCTTTACAGTGGAAGCCAAGATCAAAGCAGTCCTTCATTGGGCTTTGATGAAGTGACACAGCCTTGGGGTATGCTGTTGCAACTGCTTTTGCTGCCTCCTGGAACTGAGTAGGGTCGCCTCCAAAGTTGACTCTGATCCCATGGGGCACAGTAGACTTAGGGAGGGATCTTGTAATGTCTTGGAACCAGCGTTCAGAGGTCACAAACTTCATCCATCCTTCTGATGAAACAAATGGTCCCTTCTTGGTGATTCTTGTAGGGCTTACCAGTTGACCCTTGACAGGGCGTTTCTGGTCCTGGACCACCTTGGCCCAGGATCTGGGGTTGTTGGTTGCCATACTTTTCTTACCTATAATAAAAGCCTATAGTAAATTTAGAGTCTTATGCGCTCTGAATGCTTTATTAATGCTTAGATTCCAAAAAATTGGAGATAAGCTGTGAAAGAAAGGTGCCATCACAAAGTTCATTACCCTACACTCAAAGGATCTAAATTGCGTCCAGAACGTGGTTTTTGGTATGTCCTTTTCTTTTACTTCTACTTGGTTGTAACCTGAGGTGAGGCCAATTTCAGAGAGAAATTTGGCTCAGGAAAGTCTTGCAAACAGGTACACTATGAGTGGAAGGGGATATTTATTTTTTACTGTGCTTTCATTGAGAGCACTGTAGTCTGTTACTAGATGGAGTGAGCCTTCCCTTTTCTTTACAAAAAAACACCGCTGCCCCCACAGGAATTCAGATGGGCGGATGAAGCCTTTAGCTAGGTTATCCTCAATATGTTCTTTGAGGGTTTGTGTCTCCATGGGGGAGAGTCTGTAGAGGGGTCCAGGTTTGAACATGGCTTTGTATAAGTTGATTCCATGTTTGACCTCCTGTTCAGGGGGTAGGTCTGTTAGCTCTTCCTTAAATACATGAGTGTATTCCTTTAGGAGGGCTGCAAGCTCTGGGGATTAAATTTTGGTTGTTTGCATGTTATTAAATTCAGTGTACCTCATTATATGGAGTGTGCTGTCTTTGGTCAGATATTCCAAGTTGTCCTTATTTATGATTTTGACAAATACTGTGTCTCTCAGGATGAGATTGTTAGGTTCTTTGATGATGTTGAAATTGACTCCATTCTGTTTTATGGTCTTTGTTTTCTAACATACACTGGGGTTCACTTAGGTAAACCAGTCCATGCCTGCTACAATGTTGTAGTTTATGTTGTTCATGAAAAGTCCTTTGATGGAAGTTTGTATGCCTTTAAGACCAATTCTTAAGGGAGTTGTTTTGCCAAAAAGTAGAACCTTTGATTTGTCTGCCATTCTGGCATATTTAAAGTTGTATTTGACAACTGGTATTTTGTACTTGGTTAAAAATGGTTTTATTACCATGATGTGTTGTGCATTAGAGATCAAATAAAATTTTATATGTATGAGATTTATAAATACATGGGTAGACAAGAAGTTTTGAGAAATCTTTAATTTTTACATTCATAAAGATAGAAGATTGCAGGAAACATGGGATGCAAGCAGCAAAGTTTATGCCTTGGTACAATTTCTTGTTGGTTTGGGGGGAGAAAGGGGCACTTAAGCCTGTTCCCCCTTCACTTTTCTATGTTCCTCTGTTTTGAGACCTTTGAGGTCAGAGAATGTGGGGGTCAGATTTGTAGCAGGTTGCTGTTTCCGCATTTTTGAACTTGGGTAGTATCCTCTTTCTTGGGACAGGAGAAGTTTGCGCTCTGGCTGCAATTGTCATTGTTTTGATTAGAGTTGCCATTGTTTTGGTTGGTGTTTTAGCATTTTTTGTCATTGGAATTCTCTTTGCCATTGCTGTGGAGGAGCAGTTGCTGTTATGTGCAGCATATTTCATGTTTGAGCATTTTTCTATGAGTTTGGCTTCTGCAATGAGCGCAGGCATGAAGGTGTCGGCCTCTGGACAGATGAGGGAAGCAACTGAGGGGTTCATTCTGTTGATGAATGAGGCTATTGTGTGCACATTGTCAGCTTGTTCTGGGTTCTGGATTTTTCAATGTATCTCTTCAAATTCATTGGCATAGGCTATGACAGTGGTCTTCTGAGGAAGATTGCTGAGCTGGATTGCAATGTCTTGGAGGGATTTGGTGATACAGAAATTGTGGGTGATGTCTGCTTTGAACTCTTCCCAGTTTTCAAGCTGGTTTTTGGATTTTGAGCCAACCCAGGTAGCAAACCAGTTAACTGCAGCCTTGTACAGACGCTTGCTGGCTTCCTGGACCCATTTTTTTGTGAGGGATCAGCTGGTGCAGAGTTTAGCAGCTGAGTGGTCTAGCCAGTTGATGATGTTTTCTTTGTTTTTACCAAAGAACTTGAAAATAACAATGCACTTAGTGTTGGTAACTTTGCCTGTGATAGGCATTTATGTGTTTGCTTGTGGTTGGAGAGAGCAACTGTATTGAATTATCTTGGTGCATGCTTTGGGCATGACCATTCCTTTGAATACAGTGCATCCAATAGGTATATCTTTGTCAATATTGTGGGCGCAGAAGTATGTCTTCCAGGTATTCTGGGATGTAGCCTGGTTTAGTACATGAGCAAAGGTGGGCAGGTTCTGTTCAGTCATTCATTCTTTCATAGGCGTGGTCAAAAAACCGTAGCTGCTACCAGTGATGAGGAGCAACTTTTGGGGAAGCTTTGGATATGGAATTAAGAAGAAGAGAAGTATATTTTATTGGATGATACTTTAAACTTATATAGATTGCTATTACCAGGGATTTAAGTAAGATCAAAGATAAGGGCAGTCATGGACAGAATAATTTGAGTTGCTGGATACCTGGGCAAGTCATGTGATATTGTTTTGTTGCCATTTATAGTATATTAAACTTCATATTGAATTGTCATCAAACCAGACAATAACTGGATGTTAACTGTGTTGGCAACAATCAGAATACCAGTACATTCAGCTCCTTGACACTATAAATAAAAACTCATTTTGAAACATATGGTTTCTAGTTATATTTACCACTTAACTTAAGTAAAAGTACATAATCAAATAGGCAAATAGGTTTTCAAACCCCAGATTAATTTTTATTTTTATTTTTTTATTGGGTGCATGGATCAAAAATCCAACCATTAATCATCAGCCTTTAGTTAATCAATGACTCTTTAAAGAGAGTAAACTTAAGAAAAGATAAATGCTGGGTTTATATCAGCTAAGTTGGATTGCCAACCATCTGCTTTGGCATAGCTGTCTAAAAACAACTTGTTGTGTCACAACATCTACAATTACTCCTTCTCAGGGAAGGAATTCCCCAAGTTATTCCCTGATCAATCATTAAATTGGTAGGACTCTTATTAAACACCCATATTATTGTCAAGGGTCTGGATGTACAAGTATTCTGGCTATTGCCATCACACCTAGCATCCAGTCATTGCCCAATTTGGTGCCTTTCCAATATACCATTTGATATACCAGAAATGGCAACAAACCAATATCACATGACTGTCCAGGTATCCAACGGCTCAAACCCATCCAGCACATGACCAGCCCCTGGGTTTGGTCCAACTAATATCCCTGCCACAGCTAAATCTATATAAGTCTAAAGTATCATCCAATAAAATATACTTCTCCTCCTACTTTTATATTCAAAGCTTCCCCAAAAGGCGCTCATTATTACTGGTAGAACTCCGGTTTTTGACCACAACAATGAAAGAGAAAATTACTAAACAGAACTTGCCCACCTTTGCCCACGTACTCAACCAGGGCGCATCCCAGGAGACCTGGAAAATTTACTTCTGCGCCCACAAATTGACAAAGATATTCCTAGTGGATGCACCATATTTGAAGGTCTGGTCATGCCCAAAGCATGCACCAAGATAATTCAATACAGTCACTCTCTTCAACCACAAACAAACGCACAACCACCTATCACAGGTGAAGGTTCCAAAACCAAATACATTGGTATTGACAAGTTCTTTGATAAAAACAAAGAAAACATCATCAACTGACTAGACCACACAGCCGCTAAACTCTGTGCCAGCTGAATCCCTCATGAGAAATGGGTACAGGAAACCAGCAAGCGCCTATACAAGGCCCAGCTAACTGGTTTGCCACCTGGGTTGGCTCACAAACCAACAACCAGCTTGACAACTGGGAAGAGTTCAAAGCCAACATCACCCAAAATTTTTGCGTCACCAAATCTCTTCAAGATATTGCAATACAGCTCAGTGATCTTCCTCAAAAGACCACTATTGCAGCCTATGCCAACAAATTTGAAGAAATACATTGCAAAATCCAAAACCCAGCACAAGCTGACAACGTACACACCAGAGCATCACTCATCAACAGAATGAAACTCTCTGTTGCTGCCCTCATCTGCTCAGAAGCAAATACCTCCATGCCCGTGCTCATTGCTGAAGCCAAGCACACTGAAAAACGCGCCAACATGGAATATGCTGCACACAACGGCAACTGCTCCTCAAATGGCAACGGCAGAAAAAACGCCAATGGCAATACACGCCAAAATACCAACCATAACAAAGACAACTCCAACTGTAACAACAGCAATTGTAGCCAAAGCGCAAACCACTCCTCTCCCAAGAAAGAGGACACCGCCAAAGTTAACAACGCTGAAGTAGCAACCCGCTACAAATCTGATCCCACATTCTCTGACCTCAAAGGTCTCAAAACAGAGGAACAGGGAAAAGAGGAGGGGGAACAGGCTTAAGTGCCCCTGTCTCCCCCCAACATGACAAGAAGAAGTATCAAGGCACAAACTTTGCTGCTTGCATCCCCTGTGTCCCACAATCCTCCAATTTTATGAACGTAAAAATTAAAGATTGCTCACAACTTCTTGTATATCCATGCACTTACAAATCACATACACATAAAATTTTATTTGACTCTGGTGCACAACACACTATGGTTACATACCTTTTGTAACCAAGTACAAAATACCAGTTGTCAAATCCAACTTCACATACGCCAGAATGTCAGACAAATCAAAAGTTCTACCTGAAGGCAAAACAACTCCCTTCAGAATTGACCTCCAAGGCATACAAACGTCCATCAAAGGAATTGTCATGAACAACATAAATACAACATTGTAGCAGGCATGGACTGGTTTACCCGAGTGAATCCCAACGTATGTTGGAAAACAAAAACCATGACAATAAAACACAATGGAGTCAATTTCAACATTCTCAAAGAACCCAACGACCTGATTCTAAGAGATACAGTATTTGTCCAAGTCATAAATAAAGATGACTCTGAACATCTAACCAAATACTGTACCCTCCACATAATGAGGTACTCCAAATTTAATAATATACAAACACAAAAAATCCAATGCCCAGAACTTGCGGCACTCCTAAATGAATACGCTATGTATTCAAGGAAGAACTCACAGAGTTACCCCCCAAACAAGAGGTCAAACATATCATTGACTTATGCAAAGCCATACCCAAACCTGCACCCCTCTAAAGACTCTCCCCCATGGAGACCCAAACACTTAAATCCCACATCAAGGACAACTTAGCCAAAGGATTCATATGCCCATCTGAATCCCCGTGGGGGCAGCAGTTTTCTTTGTAAAGAAAAAAGAAGGATCTCTTTGCTTAGTTACTGACTACAGAGCACTAAACGCAAGTACAGTAAAGAATAAATACCCACTTCCCCTCATTGAAGACCCTTTTCAAGGCTCTCCAAACAAAATTTTTCTCAAAAATTGACCTCACATCTGGTTACAACCAAGTTGAAGTCAAAGAGAAAGACATACCAAAGACTGCGTTCCGCACGCAATTTGGGTTGTTTAAATGTAAAGTAATGAACTTTGTTATGACCAACGCTCCCGCAACGTTTGTCACCATGATGAACCAAGCACTAAACGGTCTCTCAAACACATTATGTTACCTCAACAATATCATCATATTTTCAAAAACAAAAGAGAAACACCTCACGTATGTCTGCAAGACACTTGATTGACTCGCAAAGCACAAACTATACACTAAGCCTAGTAAGTGCCAATTTATGGAAAAAGAACTCTTATTCTTGGACCACATTGTCTCTGACGGTGGCATCAAAGCAGACCCAGATAAAATAAAAGCCATAAATAACATGCAATGCCCCAACTCCGTGAAACAAGTTAGATGCTTTCTCAGAATGGTAGCTTACCTAAGGAAATAATCAAAGACTGCAGAAAGCTCACTGCACCAATCAATGACCTAACCAAAGGTAATGCCAAAAAGAAATTCATCTGGACTCCAGAATTTGACAAGAATTTCCAGCTATTAAAACAAGATTTGATTGAAGCACCAATCTTGTAATACCCTAATAACAACAGGTGCTACGAGCTTGAGTCAGACGCTAGTGACACCGCCATTGGCGCAATCCTACACATTTGCCAGCCAGGGAAGCAAGACTTCCTGCCAGTATGTTACAAAAGCAGAAAAATAACAAACACTGAGCAGAGATACCAAATACATATAAAGAATTGCTAGCAATATACCACACATGCAAGAAATGGAGATGTTACCTTGAAGGGCACTTAAACGTCTGAGTGCTAACTGACCACCAATCCTTAATTTATTTCAAAGCTCAGAAAACACTCACGTGGCGCCAAGCCAAATGGATGTCCTTGCTGGAACAGCTTAACCTGGACATCCAATACAAAAAGGGTCAGAGCTGGTCACAGCCAATGCTCTCTCTAGGCTGCCAGCCAAGAGAGGATCACCCTGACCACCTGGACCCTGACTGGCCCAACCTATACAACACTGAGTACAAGAAAAAGGGAAAAGACCCCTTTACACATCAACTAACCCACAATACGCTAGTAAGGAATGAAAAACATTTCCATGTATCAAATGGCACGTATACTGAATCATCAAAGATAAACACTTTCCATACATCCCACTTGCACAAAGAGTTGACACTATACTAAGACACCATTGCCTGCTAGGACACACAAAGGCTAACAACCTATATCTCACACTGAAAGAGATAGTATGGTGGCCCAACCTGAAGCAAGACATAAATGATGTTCTAAAAAAGTTTACAGTATGTGAAAAATAGGCCAGCACCAAGGCACCACAGCCAACAGTTAACCCAGTACCTGACACTGAACCATTTAAGGTTTGGGGACTAGACGTAATGGGACCCTTCCCAGAAACTAAAATGAATCAACGTTTTCTAATTGTAGCCATTGACTTTGCCACATGTTGGCCCATCTGCTGGGTAACAAAAGATCACAAGGTGGAAACAATAAATTGATTCATCAATAAAGCAATAATAGCAGACTATGGCACTCTAGACTACATCATAACAGATGGAGCAAAGGAGCTAACAGGCCACATAGTAAACAACAATTGTAAAACAAAAAACATCAAACACTCCACAACCTCGCCCTACAGGCCACAGGCCAACAGCAGAGTTGAACGCCTTAACAGAAGCCTTATCAGAACCCTGGAGAAAATAATGGATGGCAAATCCAAAGACACATGGCCACTATACATGAAATGTGCATTATTAGTATCTTGGTTACACACCAACCAAGGGACAGGCTACTCACTGTTTGAACTAACATATGGGTACAAACCAGATATAGTCACCCAAAATAACCAACCATATTTAAAGATTCCCCAAGGGAACCCCCCCTTGCAGTGGAACAGGCTCCAGCGCTACAACACATAGGCCTCAAAGCTAAGATAGCAGAAACCAAGAGACTCAGAGTACAAAAGGTGACCTCTGCAGAGGAAGCGCTCTCCATCAACTCCCCTGTCTGGATCCTTGCCAGATACAGACAGAATCTGGATTCAGTACACAGAGGACCAGGAAGAGTTGTCAAATACAGACCAGACAGAAACACCTACCTGGACAAGTTCCAAAGTGCCAAAAATCTTATCATCAAAAAGTACCACTGATCCTGCCTTTTCCTCAGCAAAGGGGAACACTCAACTTGGCTAGTACCTACTAGAAAACAACTCCAGGAACATTAGGCAGCAGCTATCAAGACAAAGACCCCTCATGATGTACCAGAGTAACCCCTTAAGGGAGGGTGTGTTGGGGAGCTGGATTTATGAGGATTCTGGTTTCCGCCAATGCACTTAACATCCAACCATTGCCTGGTCTGGTGCCAATCCAATATAAAGTTCAACATGACAGAAATGACAGCAAACCAATATCACATGACTTGCCCAGGTATCCAGCAGCTCAAATCTTGTTGTGATCTGAGGCGCGGCACAGAGTCACAACGGGAAATCCTAACCTTAGGATTGGATTTGTACTAAGTCTCAGTTAGAATGGCAGGGAAGGCTATGCAATTACCTTGTGGCCCTGAATGAATATTATCTGCTAGATGTGGCTAGAGAGGCGCCAAAGTACGTGAAGACACAAAGACAAAAATGTGAATAGAACTTAATTTTCTATTGGTGTATAAGAAATGTAATATATAGTGGTTTGTGATACCACAAAACAATACCAGGATGGTAGGATCACTTGCCATAAGTATGAGTGGGGCAAGTGAGTTGCGCAGGATCAGGAAAATGAGAATTTGTATTTCCCAATTTGGAGCCAGCCTTGTTTCAAAGGGCAAAAGCAAAAGAGAGAGATTTGTCCTTGGAATAACCCAATGAAGACAAAATTGAAACATGGTGAATGGCAGCATTCACAACATTGTCCCCCTCTATATTGGCCTTAGGGGGTGGTACTTGCAGAGGAACTTGACATGCACTTGGGCAAATGGTCAACCACTAGAGAAGAGTTTTACAATATACTCTGACCCTTGTTTGAAGGTCACTTCCAAGGGCCAAATCCACAACAAGTCTAGCTTATGAGATTGTCCTCCTAATCTATGTTGATAGTAAAGAATGTGGTCCCCAATGTTGAACTCAGGCAGGAGAGATCTTCCAGAATTATTGGGGGAGAGCTCAAACATCTTGGTCTTATATGCAGATGTGTAGGAAGAGGCCTGAATATCATTAATTCAATTGACTAGATCTTTGATATGCTCATCAGGGTTCATGGCCTTATAAGAGGAGAGTAGGGCCCCCCAAGAGCAACGGAGTGGTAGCTTCACAACCATACAACATAGCAAAAGGGGAATACCAGGTGACACAATGTTTGCTAAGGCAATAGGCAAAGAGAGAAGTGGGTAAGTATAGACCCCAGTTGGCGGCGTCAGAGTAAGTGAGTTTCCTTATGATAGAAACCAAAGTTGAATTTGCACAATCAACCCCCCCCATTAGTGAAAAGATTTTAGGGGCAGAGAAGGTCTGTGAGACCCAAAGGTTTCAACAAATGAAGTCATTAACTTGGCGTTGAAGTTAGTCCCATTATCAGACATCAACACTTGAGGGCAATGGTGGCAAAAGAATACATCTTGCAGCAGAAAGATGGCGGTTGTCTTGGCAGTAATGTCCTTAGTGGGACAAGCTTCTACCCACTTGCTAAAATGATTGACACCAATTAGGTTAAAGCGGCAACCAGAGTGGGAGTGAGGGAGAGGTACTACAGCATCAATACTGACAGTGTGAAAGGCGTGTTGAGGGGGGACTAGCTTGAACTCATGAGCTACAGCTTTAGGTTATTAGAGTTGGAAGTCATGGTAACTACAACAACATCTGGGATCAGCAGGCAAAGATTTCCCAGAAGTAATTCTTCTAGAGCCAGGCATAAGTTTGGCAATTCTTCTGTGTCCTGTCTCCTTATGAGCTTGAAACATTACCAAAAGACAAAGACTAGGTCTTATGTAAGGCAGGTAGTGACCCTGCACTTTCTTGAAGAGCTGATTGTCATTTATGAGTGTGTCTTCAGATAATTTAGAAAAGGTGACTTGGACTTCTTTCATCTCGTTTTCCCACAAGGAAGGATATCCAATTAGTTCTTACAACCAGTCAGCCTCAGCAGGGTGTAGAGCAAGGATGGGCATTCATAACAGTCTATCAGCATTTTAATGTTGAATCCCAGGGCAATGCAGCACAGTGAAGTTGTATCCTTGCAGGTGGAGAGCCCATCTGGCTAGTTGTCCTTCTGGTTCCTTGAGTTGTTGTAACCGTTTGAGTGAAGCATGGTCAGTAATCACAGTGAAATGGGTGCCATACACGTAATGGCGTAACTGCTTGGTGGCATGCAGCACAGCAAGGCACTCCTTTTGGTCACACTGTAGTTCTTCTCATGCTTATTCAGTACACAAGAGGTATTAGCTACAGGGTGATCCACACCTTCATTGTCCAGTTGAGCCAAGCTTGCTCCAATGGCCATGTTGCTAGCATCAGTATATAGGATGAATACCTTATTGTATCAGGATATACTAGGATAAGAGCCTCTTTGAGCTTTTGTTTGAGAGTCTTAAATGCTTGTTGTTGGCTGGCGGTCCATTCAAAAGTGACATTATACAGCAGCTGGACCAAAGGTTCACTAGTGTCAGCAAAATCAGGGATAAATTGTCTATATTATCCCATCATGCCCAGAAAGTCTTCAACTTCTCACAGGTTGGTAGGCAGAAGCATTTTGTCAATTGCTTCAACTTTCTTAGTCATGGGGATAATCCCTGTCTGGGTCACTTCATGGCCCAAAAATTCAAGGCGTTCTTTGAAGAAAGCACACTTAGATGGTTTTAACTTAAGTCTGGCCTCACAAATCTTTATGAACACCTCCTTGAGATGAGCCAAGTGATCAGTGAAGGTGGTGCTGAAGACAGTTATATCATCTAAGTACACTAAAACATACAAGAGCTTCAAATTGTGGAGGCTGGTGTTTATGGTTTGTTGAAAAGTAGCTGGAGTATTGCAAAGTCCTTGCAACATTTGAGTGGGGCTTGAACAATCCTTCAGAAATGATGAGCACGGCCTTCTGTCTATCTTTGAGAGAGAGATCAGCTTGCCAGTATACAGAGGCTAGGTCCATGGAAGAGAAGAATTTGGAGCCCCCAAGGTAGCAGAGAGCATTTTTAATGTGTGGTAAGGGGTAGGAATCCTTTTTGGTCAAGGAATTCAGTTATCAGTAGTCCATCACAATACAGTGACCTCCATCCTTCTTTTTCAATATGAGCAAGGGGGAGGCCCATGGACTTTGAGAAGGAGCAAGCAGCCCAGCGCTTAAAAGTTGTTTGAGCTCTTTAGACACCCGAGCATCCTTGACACAACTGCGGCAATAGGGTTTAGCACAAAAGGGGGGGCATCACCAGTATCAATCTGGTGAATGTCGTCTTTTGCTAAATCATAATCAGTGCTATCTTTGGCAAAGATATCTGAAAACTAATCCAGTAGGTCAAGCACCTCATTCTGTTGAACCAGAGATAGCTTTAGGAAGTCTTGGGTGGTGAACAAGGATAGGACTTGGGGCTCATCCTCAGGTATGTCAAAGTCCTGGAACGTACCAAAGGAACGTAGTGATAGGGAGTCAGGAGCATTCAACAACTTGTCATAGCCAACAACCTGCCCTCTAGAAACATGTATGGGGAGAGCAGTCAAGTTGGCAATCAGCATTTGAACAGGGTCTTTATGGGAGACATCCAAGATTCCTGGGCAGAAATTGTAAGAGAGGGGGGCTAGACTAACAAAGTCTGGCTCCCATCCTGGTGGGACCAACCACCAGGATGCCATCCAGTGCAAGACTGGGATAGCCGCTCAAAGGGGCCTCCCAAAGGAGACCGGATGTGAAAGGGGAGGAAAGTATGCATCCAAAGCTATGACTATGGCTCCAGTAAGTAACCATAGAGAGCAATCCCGAGTGAAAGGGGCCTCTGTATTTGACTCAGGGATTTGGCGCAAGGGGGAAGGATTGACCAAGTCAGAAGAAGGAGTTTCAGTAGTCACAGATTCCAAAGGTGGCAACAACTCTTCAAGATGAGAAGACAACCAAGAGAACAACCCATAGGATCCCGGTTTGAAGGGAATCTGGGTGAGATGCTCAATAACATTTGTAAAATGACTAGGAAAAAACTCAGAAGATCAAGAAATCAAGGAAAGTTTGCTCCAAAAGACTGGGTCTGAGGACCATAACAAGAGGGAAATGGGCACCAGTATCCACACAGCCATCTTGTACCAAGGTGACAACATGATTCCAGCGGTTACCCTTCTTTTGCTAAGACTACTGGGCAGACAGACCAGGTGCACGGATAAATAATAAGAAATAATCCAAATTAATATTACTCAGAATAATTCCCAACAAAAAACAACGGGCAAGCAGGCCAGGGAAGGCGGTTGGCGGGGACAATTAAGTGCTTGGGTAAATAACAGGGAATGGTCCAAGTTATTGTTCTTGGAAAAATTCCCAACAAAAAAACAACGGGCAGGCGGGCCAGAGAAAGCGGGAGGCGGGGACGTCAGCGGGAGTTGGGATAAATACTTTTATTGTTAAACAAACTTTAAAATGCAAAAGATTTCCAAAGTCAGGAGTTTATTCAACAATTTGAATTGGTAAGCAAGGGACCTGACAGCCCATGCTTCCATTTTATGCAAAGAGGGGGGTGATAGGACAAGAGGGGTTATGAAAGGGGCTATTGGAGTGCAATCTAAAGGGGAGCCTATTAAAGAGTACTAGCCAATCTTATCTTGGTTTGAGACCCAGAAAATAGGGGCCGCGGGGCCAGATGTAAGACTCAGCCTCTTTATTGGCTAGGAGCCTTCTGAGAACTCAGGGTGCGCATTTCCCCCAATGCCTTCCTCTGACGTCTCCACCAGAGAGCTCCAGAACTCAATTGTTTTGGGCCAGGGGACTCCTGGGCCGGAGGAATTAGCTACCTGGGACACCTCTGGTTGCGGGTTTTGGTACCCAATTTCCCTGGGCCGCAGATTTGACCTTTCCAACTTCATGTGGCCCACATTTTTTTGTTGGTTTGCTAATTGTTTCAGGACCAGGCGACACCAGGACAACAAGCAATCCAACCAAATTAATGTCTCTTCTGCAGTTGGAGGGGACTCCAAAGGGGAAATGAGAACTTTGGCCGGGAAGGCCAACACAAAGTGTTTGTCTACCGTGTGAGCCAAGTCCTCCAGGTTTTGGAGGGGTTTTGCCTGCACACGGGCCACCTTTTTTGATGGTCTGGGAAATAAATCCCGATCTAGGGCCAAAGGTGGGCCACAGAACTTTACAGAGATATGGTTTGTTGTGTCCTAGCAAGGGAAGAGAGTACAACTCTAGGAACGTGCACTTGGGCAGCTCATACAATATTTGAGAGTCTAGGATAGCCTGAGACCCAGGAGGAATAGTCATAGTGGAAGTGGCCAAGAGAGGAATCCCTTCTGACGTGGGACAAGCCATAGGAGGACACTTCATGTTGTATGAGTGGGTGCAGTATTTTAGAGTGAAAACACCAGTGGGATATTCCAAGGCACATGTCTTGAGGCACTTCCTGGGAACTTTAACCGGCTCTTCAAAGATTAGAGGGACTTTTTATCCCAAGAGTGAGAGTTAGCTGTCCTTTAAGTTGATGATCCCATTATATTCCCTAAGGAATTGAGTATCAACTAGGAGATTTTAACTCTTGTTTTCCAAGACAACTGCTGGCGCAGCTAGAAGAAGTTTGCCAAATTGCATGGCAGGGCAGAATAAGCTCCTATAGCGCAAGTCATGGACAGCCCAGCTTTGCCATACAACTGGTGATAGTTAAGGTTGGGGGCAAGTTTGAGCTTCTTGACAAGCTTTGAGGAGACAACATTAACAGGAGACCCTGTGTCTAAGTCAGCCTTAATCTTTACCTTTTGGATGGATATTTCCACAAAAGTAGTAGTACAACCAAAGGGAGGGAGGACAGCCAGAATGTCTTGGGCTTCTGCCAGTTCTTGGTCCCACTTTTTGATCATGCATCTTAGGCCCAGGAACTCCTTATAGACCATCTGGAGAGGGAGCAAGACTGAGATATTTTTGAACACAGCGTCAGCAATCTCAGCAGCTTCCTCAGAAGATTATACAAGCACAGGGGATCTCTGTTTGGGTGAGGTAAGGGCGAGAGACAACCTTCTTGGCTTCAGGCAGAGGCTTGACGGTTGTAGTATCTTTCCCAGAACATAGCTTATAAGGGACTGTAATATTTTCAGGGACGGCCAGGACTGAATACCCATAGGCATTAGGATCTTCTATATCAGAATAATCCATTTCAGAGTCATCAGATATATTGTGAAATAGCAGCAGAATGGGAGGAGCCTCAGTGTCAGCAGGCTCAGGGTCAGCTATGGAGGGGGGAATTGAAGGAGACTGGGAAGAAATGTCAATTGAGAGGGTCTCTGCCTCTAGGTTGACTGTTCTTTTCCTGCCTGTTCTTTGGGATCAGCTACTTCAACTCAAGGATTGATGCAACTGCATATAGTGACCTATCTGTCCACAGTTATGGCAACCCTGGCGTCAAGGGGGATTCTGCAAGTTCATGATGAGGATACACTGGCCAAGTGAAGACAAACCAGAGATAGAGACGGCACAATTCTCCCGCATAACTGCCCCAGAATGGGTAAGGTGCATATACTGCAACAGTGTTTTTATGCTCTTCATAGAATAAAGCATGGCTTTATTAGCCTTGAAGTGAAGACACAGGAGCTGGTTAACCTTGAGGGCTTGAGCGCAAGCCATGTATGCTTCATGTGCAGTCAACTGGCGGCTTGTGATCAGTTTTTGTCCTTCCATATAGAATCTATTCTGCTAATTCAGCTAGGGTCTCCTTTGGCTTGAAAGCAATGTGCATGAAGGCGTCCTTCTTCACTTCCAAACTAAGGTCACCACCAAATTTGTCAATCAGAATATGCTCCATATCTTTCCAGATCTTAATAGTGGGCAGCTCTGGTACTACTACCTCTTGATAAGTCGGGTGCAGAAAGGTTAGAATGTGTTCCTTCTTAACCTCATCCAAGGCTTTTCTCATGGGAGTTTAGTAGATAGTTAGGAAAGCTGCAATGGTCAAGGTTTTGGGGTCAAAGACTTGCTTAAAGGTAGGCTTGAAGTGTGCTTCTTAAGTTGGGCCACCATTGCTGCTATTGATTACATTTATATGTGGGGAAGATTATGCTTTGGATTTGGAGGGGGGCTGTCTGGCCCAAAGCTGAAAAACACTTTCCTCAAGGGTAGTAAGGTTTCAGCAGTGCAGGTGCCCGTATTATTATCTAGGGTGGTCTGCCGCTTAGTAACATCTAAGCGCTGACCATGTGCTGTTACTACTGAGGAAAGTTCAGCCAGTCAGGAAGTAAGAGACTTTCCCACCAAAAGGCAAGGGGCAAACCTGTCATTCACTGAATCAATTAACTCACTCATTTCTTGTATGACTTTATCAATCTTGGAGTAGTCTTGTTTCAAATAGTCCACCTCATTAGCTAGAGCTATCAACTCTCTAGCACAATGAATGTGGGGAGCTCCTGACAAGCCAGGGCAACAGCAATCTTCATCAACAACTCCAGTTGGATTAACTTCAGACACCATCAACTCACGCAAGGTAGCAACCTCTTGTTGTAATTCAGCAACTTTAGTTGTCAGAGCAAGCACTTGGGGGTCAGGCTGAGGGGCTTTGATAGGGCAATACTGGCTGCAGATGAATGCTCTTAACTCTCCAATATCATCCCATAGTCTCTGTTCTCTATCTGCTAGCTCATCAGATTGAGGAGAAGGCAGGGAATCTGATTTGGAGGTAGACAGTTCATTTACTTGAGTCTGGAGTTTAGTGATGGTGGCGGTGGTAGCAGCCCTTTCTTGATCAAAGTCCTTGCCAAGTTTGCAGAGGCCCTTTGCAGCATGGACCACTACTTGCTGTAATTGATCAAAGAAATAAGCACTGAACTTGTTAAGTTGTTGCACAAGTTGTTAAAAGTCAGTGATATAGGCGCTTAGAGTGGAATCTACTTGGGCACACCAGGGCTGTTCTAACTGGTGAAACTCATGAAGACACTCCCTGACATACTTGGGGATGGACTGGCACATTTGTTTGATGTAATTGAACATGTGGGATTAAGAGGTGATAGAGTTGCGCTGATTTTCTGATACTAAGGAAAACAGGGAGTGGATCTACTGCTGGTAGGCCGCAAACTGATCCCAGTGATGAGTGACAGCAGCATGTAGCAATGAAATCTCCTGAACGTGGAGCCCTAATACCATTTGATGATGGGCTAAGGCAGGTTGTACAAAGGATGACAATAAGATTTCAGCAGAGTCAGCCACTGAGAGAGATGCTATGAAAATTGTGTAGCTACAATCAATTTTTAGTATTCTGCTTGGCTGAACTGAAACCAAAGGCAAGGGATGGCTCTGTTGCAAGCTATCCCAAGGGCTACTGCCATGACTTGTTCCAAGTCAGGGGTACCCAAAGGATAGGCCACTAGGCGGGGACCACTCCCAAGGTTTAGCACAGTAGGGACAATAGGTGGGTTGGCAATGTCTTCTTCAATAGGAGGACTGGTAATTTCAGACAAAGTTGGCTCTTGTATAGGTGGAGGCAAAGGTCCTGAAAACGTAGTTGCAAAAGGGATAACCAAGGGGCTTACAACCCCTGTAGTGAGCACCATTTTTTTGTGATCTGAGGCGCAGCACAGAGTTGCAACAGGAAATCCTAACCTTAGGATTGGATTTGTACTAAGTCTTGGATAGAATGGCAGGGAAGGCTATGTGATTACCTTGTGGCTCTTAATGAATAATATCTATTAGACGTGGCTACTGAGGCGCCAAAGTACGTGAAGACACAAAGACAAAAATATGAATAGAACTTAATTTGATTGGAAAATAGGAAATAGATTATATACTGTGTAGCTTTATCACAAAACAGTACATGGACGGTAGGATCACTTGCCACAAGCATGAGTGAGGCAAGTGAGTTGTGAAGAATCAGGAAACCAAACAATTGTATTTCCCAATTTGGAGCCAGCCTTGTGTCAGGGAACCAACCCTGACTGGCCGGCTTGCTAGCGTCTGGGAACTGGTGGGTTGTGGACTGGGTGGGCAGGGCCCACCAAAGAATTAGTGCTAACTTAATGAGGTAGGACATTGACTTGCCCAACCACAACCACAGACCGGCGGCGGGGACAATAGTATCTATTACTCCTGTGAGAGTTATGTATACAATTCCAAAAAGCTTGTTGGTATGGTCCAGCAGGAGTTTGGCGGTGGAGGCAGGCATTGGCTTGGGGATGACAGGTGGCTTCATGTCTATTTGGTAGGCAGGGAAGAAGTTGTATTTATCTCTGAACAGGCCGGGTTTGGTAATGTACCAAGGGCCTTCTTGGTTGTATCTGGTTCTCTCAGTGATTCTGGCCCAGGGGTTCCAGGCTAGTATGTTGTCAGTGGTATAGTCTCTGTACTTGGGCTTTAGGGGGTACTCCGTGAAGTGGACAGGACCAAAGGGAGCACCTGGTGGGTGGTACGTAGCTGGCAGGTCAGCAGGGGGGTTAGAGGATCTTTGAGTGAACTGACTGATTACAAGGATAAAATATGGCAATAATTGGGGAAACCAATATCTCATAACCTTTATTTAAAAATGACAATGGGGTTTTGGTCTTGGCCTGACAGGTATTTATCCCACACTGCCAGGATTCACTTCTTGGTTAGGTTTTCTGGACTCAGGCGGGTTGGCATTGGGTGTCTCAGATGGCAGTGTGGCACTTGGCACTGGCAGTTTGCCACTGGCCGCTTTGGGTGAGAAGACTTCAAATCCTTCTGTTTATTGATTTGAGTGTTGGGTGCCTCTTTGGGTTCAGTGCCTTCCCCAGGACTTTGGGAGAGTTTGGAATAATTCCCAGGGGAGATTTGTCTATTTCACTGGGCAAACTGCCGGTGTCAGGCGTTGGCACCTCAGGGGAATTCTTGGCATCTCACACTGGCAGTTCACTTGCAGAATCCTGCGGGACAGCTAAGGATTTGGGTCCTGGAAGGCTGGTAGCAACTTCTTTAATTAGTAGCAGGTTGTCATGTTTCCAGCCTATGAGTCTGGCAGTCCGCAGAATGTTTTGTCCAGGGTTTGACTCTGGTTCCGTATTTTGAGATTTAGGAGCATCCAAATTGTCATTCCTGACACCTTGTTTCAAAGGAAAAAAGCAAAAGAGAGGGATTTGTTATCAAAATAACCCAACAAAGGCAAAATCAAAACATGGTGAATGGCGGCATTCACAATATCCCATAATCTTATTTATTTCAAACTGGCAATACCAATTGTCAAGACTTCATAAAAGTTTAAATACCATTTCAAATGCTAAGTTTGGAATCTAGCCCATCACCTGATTGCTAATTTGCTCAGTTTCTTATGGTCCAAGAGCTCTGGCCCCATCCTGGATCTTTTGGCCTATCATTTCTTCTTACATAATGACTTCCATCTGACAGTCCAACAATAATATCCTCATGGCCTCATCATTGTTACTGATGTTCACGGCATATTGGACCAAGTGACCCTCAGAAACCCCAAGCCAGGTCAACCCTGTCACCATGGTCTGAACATCTCCAGAAGTCATTTAAAGGTCATCAGAGGCCTGGACTTCTAACCTATCATCTAAATCTCCTTGAGACTTCAACTTATCAAGCAGAACAGTAAAGCCTTCCCAGATGACTCATCAGACAATGTAGGAGTGACGGCATGTTGATTCAGTGCTTTTAGAAATCTAGACTGGCCCAGATTAATCACTGTCCTATGACGTTCCTCCATACTTTGCAAGTCTGTAGCCTGGCAGACCTGAAATTTTGCTGATTATCCAGATTCAAATCACAACTTGTTCCAGATTTTTCATTGGCTAACCGCAAAAAACACGGACAAACAGCCCCATGGTCTGCAAGATCCTCACAACCATCAGAATTAGGTCCCAAGTTTGATTCTTCTAATTGGATATTACTACATATTTCAGGAAAATGACATTCATGACACTGACATTATCAATTGGCTCCACTCAACCAAAGCCCACCTTTGTATCTGTCAGGTGCCTGGGCCCATATGGGTTTCTACTGCATTGGGGTGTCTTACAGGGCCTGCTGCAGTGTGGTTCACCAACTGGGCTAGCCAAGAGATAGATGTCATTTGGGCACTGTTCAGGGATGCCGCAAAGTCCCACTATAGTGAAAACTTTTCACCTATTGTGGTGGGAACTCCTCTCCTGGCCATTAAACAGACCAGGTCTGTCCCTAAATATCTTGCAGCCTGGCAACAAGCCCTTGCTGTTGCCTCAGAAGCTGTCACTAATGGAAACACCATGCTTATTACACTAATATTCAATGGGCTCAAGCCCCATATCTGTAAGTGGGTTCCTGTGGGGCGCTGTACTTCCATCAACAACTGTTACAAGGCCATGGTGGAGACCAATAACCAGGCTTCCATGGGTTTCTGTAGATCTAATGATGCACCACCCCAGGCTTGCCCACACCTGGTAGTGCCCACAATCAATCGGGCCGCTGCCAGCCCCATCAATAAGAGAATGGGGTTAAGTGTTCCTGCAAGGGGGAGCTTCAATTAGCACAAATCAAGGACCAGGGAAAAGCCTGGGGGTTGTATATATGAGAGGTTTTACAACCCCACTTGACCCTTGCTCTCAATCTCTCCTTGCAAAGAACCCCTGTAATTACAATGTGCATGATGTTGAAACTCTCAACATCTTCCAGGTTCATAGCAATGACTCCATACTCCAAGCAAGCCATTCTTCAAATAAAGTAACCCGCTTGGCCTATACCTTCCATTTCCATGAGAACACCCACAAACTTTTGGTAGATACAGGGGCCAACCACACTATGGTTGACCAGACGTTTTCTGACTCTCAACAACTAGACCAAGTGCCCAGCTACTTCAAGGCAGTACAAGTAGCTGACTCCCGCAGAGTGGCAATTACCTATGAAACAGTACCCTTCTCTGTGAGAATGAGGAACATCCAGGTTAAGCTCTCTGGACTAATTATGGCAGGGCTTGGCCACAAATCATTACTGGTATTGACTGGCTGCAACACAACCATCCCTATATCTACTGTGATACGTCTTTCATCACCCTTAACAGGAGTGGGGTGGGCTTCCAGATATATCCTATTGAAATGAGCAATTTATTGCATGATACTGTGTTCTTCAGAATCACAGAGACGGGTATGTACAATTTTGAGGGAGGAAAACAGGACTTCAATCAATGTTCAGTCAAAGTTATCCACACCAAATCTCTTGCAGCCCCTCCCTTGACCACCACATCTCCACCAGCATTTGTAGCACTCCTAAAGGAGTACAAGGACGTATTTAGTGAAACATTAGACCAACTGCCTCCTCCCCAATAAATAAAGCATGCTGTCCGATTGCAAGGGTCACTAGCCAAGGCACATCTCCTGTATTATCTGACAACCAAGGAAGATGAGACTCTCCGCCACCACCTTGTGGACTCACTTGACAAGGGCTTCATTTGCCCTTCCCTCTCACCCTACGGGGCTATAGTATTCTTTGTATCTAAGAAGGGCGGGTCTCTTTGCTTAGTGACATATTATGTCCTAAACAAAGTTACCGTCAAGAACAAGTACCCCCTGCTGTTGATTGACAACCTGTTTGACACACTCACAGGTGCAAAGGTCTTTAGTAAGATTAATATCACTGTGGGGTACAACCAGGTCCGCATTGCGCCAGGGGATGAGGCAAAAACTGCCTTCCACACAAGCTACAGGTTGTTTGAGTGACGGGTCATGAACTTCATAATGACCAACACTCCTTCCATCTTTGCCATGTTAATGAACAAAGCAATTGAGGATCTGATTGGAAGTTGTGTTGTTGTGTACCTTGACAACATCATTGTCTTCAGTCAAGATAAAACCACACACCTCAAACACATATGTGCTGTCCTTAACACCCTTTAGAAAACCATTTGAAGGTTAAGCCCTCCAAATCCAAATTCCTCAAGTCAGAGCTCTTTTTCCTTGGGCACACCATCTCTGCCCAAGGGATAAAGCCTGACCCCGCCAAAATCAAGGCAATCACAAGCATCCCACCTCCCACCAATGTGGGCCAGTTGTGTACATTCTTAGGCATGGTCGCCTATGTGTGCAAGTTTATCCCAAATTGCAGGAAACTAATTTCACCCCTCACTGAGCTCCTGGACACTAAACAACGCTTTCATTGGACCCCTGCCAGAGATCAAGCCTTTGAGACATTGAAGCAAAGACTTACAACTGCGCCTGTATTGCAATTCCCCAATTGGAACTGCCAATAAAAACTCAAGACTGATGCCTCTGACAGAGCCATAGGGGGCGTACTACGGGTAGAAACTGACAAAGGCATTTTCCTCCCCATGGCATATGAGTCCAGGAAGCTCACTGACTCAGAACTATGTTACCCTATACATGATAAAGAGTTGGTGGCAATTGTACACTGTGTTGAGAAATGTTGCTGTTACCTGGAAGGAGCCACCTTCCCACCACACGTCTTGACAGACCACAAGTCCCTCCAATACTTTAACACACAGTCCCACTTGACACGCCGCCAGGCAGGCTGGGTTGAGCGCCTATCCCCTTACTAGTTGTGTATCAAATACAAGCCTGGGAAGGAACTTGTCACAGCAGACGCCTTCTCAAGGCTCTATGAGGTGTCTATTACCGGGGACAATGACTTTGACCCAGATTAACCAATGCTTTAACTCTTCCCTGAAGCAACCCGCTATGAAGGCCTTAACTTGGTAACCATCTCCAAGCTAAAGGACAATGAAATTCAGTTCACCACCAACGCTGGCAATGTCTGCCGCTGGGCAAAACAGGTGAAAATACGCCCTATATCTCCATCACACAGCAAGGCAACACCATACTATACTACCACTGCACCTTGGGTCATATCAGAGGATGTAACCTCTTTGAGATAATGAAACATAAGGTTTGGTGGCTGTGTATGCGTCAAGACATCATGGATCTCCTTGAAACATGTGCTTTGTGTGAAAAGAACACATCTAAACCTGAACCCCCAAGTCTGTCCTGCCCATTAAGGCCATGGAACCCTTTGAGCAGTGGGCTCTCAACATTGTCGGACCTCTCCCCAAAGGCAGACTTGGGAATAAGTACATAATCTCAGCTATCAACTACACACCTGTTGGCCAGTGGCATGGGCAACCACTAATCACACCATCACCACCACCATCACCCGCTTCATTGGCAAGGAAATTGTGGCCCAATTTAGGCAACCCAAACATCTCATTATGGATGGTGTCCCCAAGCTTGTTGGGCAGGTCATGAAGGTGTACTGCACCAAGAAGGCCCTTCAACAAATAGTCACAACTCCATACCATCCACAAGCCAATGGATACATAGAGCAATTGAACGGCTCCCTGGTCTAGTTGATTGCCAAACTCTCACAGGAACATCCTAATACTGTGTGGACTTAAAACTTTCCCACTGCCCTACTCATTTTGCGAGCAAGGGTCAACAGGGGCACTGTGTTCAGCCCTAGCACCCTGGCCTTTGGAACGCCCCAATAGCTTGGCATGGGGTATAACAAGGAAAATTACAATCCACAGTTCCCGGGATTCCCCCTTGTTAACTACCCCTTTCCTGAGCCAGTGGCACGCCAAAGCCTGAGATATTGAACACAAGCAAATTGAGGGAGGAACAAAACACCTCAAGGCCAGATACGCCATAGGTGACCCTGTCTACAACCTTAACCCCAATCCAGCCAAATTAGAGCCTAACTATTTGGGACCCTTCAAGATAGCTGTGGTCTATTACAACCACACCTACCAACTTGAAGATGTCCAAGGAATCATCAAGAAGCTTTGCCACAATTGTTGCACCCCTGCTGTGCCATCCCCACTCAAAGGTTGTTTGTGCAGACCTTCCCAGATCTCCCACAAACTCTTATCCTGGTGTCTGATGACAAGCAGGGGGCAAGGGGGGTGTTTCAACCAAGTTTCCAGACTTGCCTGCCAACATATCTTATAATACACAGGGGGTGCTCAATGAGTTGCCCATTGACATATCTAACAACATGAATCAATCTGATGGAAATGTTGAGCTGCAGTCACTTTCTCCTAATTAGGAGTGCTATCAATTTGGCCTGCTGATGCCCACACAAGTTATTCTTGGCTTCAAACCCTATATGGAACATACCACCCCCTTTTGGCCCAGTGGCTTTCTCCATATAGTATATTATTCAGAGTATTCTATAATAAACAACATCTTATTCTATTAATTCTCGTCCTTTATATTGGACTGTTGTCTTCCCCAATCAATACTGAACTCTAATTAGTTCAGTTACAACACAAACAAAGATTTTAAAGTAAAAAACCACTTATTTCCTGTATACACCATCTAGAGTCCATTAATTACTATACATTAGTTTTAAAAGCTATGGCAACAGGTAAAAATACCTCATATTTAAACAGAATTATTTCATATTTGAACAGAATCCAAGTTGCGCAAGATTCAGGATTCAAACAATTTAAATATTTTTTGGTTAATAATGAACTGTCAAACAAAAACGTTTCACAAGCCTGTTATACAAAATTATAGCAAATATCAAGCAGTGTTGTTTAAATCACAAACAAAATGAACTGACACAGCAAGTGAGATGGATGCTGTTATGGAGTATATTATAATCCAATAAGGATTCATATGAGGCACCAACATAAGGGCTCAATTGAAACAAATTTGAGTAATTGAGAATTGAGATTCCACAAGGATGAAACAAAATGAAGTCACACAAGATGTGTAGTATGAGCAGCCTAAAATAGAAGCATAACAGTTTAACAGCTAATCAACAGCTATCCAATTTAGGAGCAGAGGCATTTTATTCATTTTCATGGCTCCTGATTTGTAGAAAATGGTTTTGAGAACCTTTCAAATATAGAATAGTGATTACAATAAAAATAAATCATAAAATTTTAAACTTCTACTTTTAGTGATTTTATCCTAGGTTTTTATAATGGTTTTTAATAGCAATATCTTTGATGGCGCCAGCAGCCAAGCCAAGCCAGCAGCAGCCAAGCAGCTTCAATGATGGCAAGGCTCAGGACGTGGGGCACCTGTTTACACCCAAGCCTTTGAAGCAGGTAACAAGGAAGCTGACCTGTACCTGACCCCTTATCCATATGACTTTGACTTGTTCAACAGTCACCTAGTGTCTAGCTCTGCCCCTGCTTCTGTAACCACCTCTGCACAAGCTGCACATCAACTAACCAATCAGGATGATAACCTTGATTTGGACCAACTTCCTGCCACAAGCCAACCTGCCCCCCAACCAATCAGGCTTCAGTTCCCGCGGCCCAGCGCCCCATGCAACAAATCATCACTGCCCAAATTCTTCAGGGAATTGTGGAACTGAACCTTCAGGTTCTGTCCTGGGATCAGATTGAAACACAATTGTAATTTACCAAGCCACAATAAAGTGGGAGTTCAACAACCTAATGAACAAGGGGAATCTGATTGGGATAGCCAAGAAGCCAAAGAAGGCCCCAGAGTCCCAGATCAGCAAGACCTACCCAATTATGCTTGACCTCCTTCAGTAGGACCTAAAGCTTTCCCTCACCCAGGTCCAGAAACAACTTGCTCACCATTTTGTTTGGGTGTCTGAGTGCAGGGTGCAGCTCTGGATGTATGGAAAGGTGGCTTCAGTCTGGGTTCTTACAAATGTTGCCAGCAACCAATGGGATGGCGCTGAGGATTTCCTGTATGATCAGGTCATTGAATCAACTCTGGTATAATGTTTGACCAGTCTAACAGATGAAATCATGTTTGTCTTGTACTACAAGTTATCAATTGCATTTGACAATTTTGGTTTTCAAGGAAGAGCTGCCACCCAAAAAGGAAGAAATAAGATCAAGAAGGGGACACTCATTAGTGCATTTCTGGCTGTTTCAGCCAAGGGTTTTACCTGCTATCAGAAAACCCCAGATTTCACTAATGGCTACAAGTACAGCAAAATCCTTTATGAATTGCTTTACTCCTGGGATAGCTTGAATTCCCTTCACCAGGTTTTCTTGATCCACCAGATGGAGGGTAGCTCCCCTGTCCTTGAGGCCATCCAGAGATGCAGGCACCAGGCCTCAGTCTACCCTGCCGGCCACGCTGAAATTCATCTGGCAGATGTTGTTGTTGGGAGTTTTGACCAAGCAATGATGCCAATTATGTTGGAGCCCACGGTTTGGGACTGTTACAACCAAATCCATAAATTAGTAGTACAAAATGCAATGATACTAATTATGGCAGAGCTTGCAGATATGAATTGCAGCTACCAAACTACATAAATTGGTAGTATAAACTATATGCATATTGGATCATCATTAGTCTGCTGACCTGAGCCTTAAACTAGCCAATGATAAGCACCGCCGAGGCAATTAAATGATACATGATTTGCCTCTGCAACACTTTAAAAATACACAAGCACCACCTAGCAATTCAATTAGGCACCAAAGCGCCAAACTACTTTTACAATAAGCGCCAACTGAAAATTATTGCAAGCACTGCCTAGCAAATATTGCAGGTGCCAAGGCGCCGCTTTACTTTTACATCAAGCGCCGAAACACTGTGTTTAATTCCCCATAATCTCAAATTACCATATTTATCACATTAATAAGCATTAAGCTTGCATTATGCCAGAGAAGTAGGAATTGATCCTGAAGTATTAAACTATTACATACCAGCAAGGATCACCTGTGCTGGGTGAAGATGAAAATATTCTATTGATTGACGTGCAATAAGCGCCAAACCAAGATTGATAATTACCCTAATTTGGGGCGTGTTAAAATGTCCTAGAAGACATTGCTAGAAGCCCAGAGATTACCCTTGTAGAAGGTATAAGAAGAATTAGTTGTTTACAATAAAATCATCTTTGAACCATCTTTTATTTTATCCTTAATCTGGTTGACCTTTATCCTAATCCTTAAGTGCTTCTGCACAATCAGAAGCCATTGCTGGGCAATAATCATGGTTCTGTTCAATCATGGCTCTTCTGATACAGTAATACTCATATCCTCACATATTACTGTATTCTGGCAAATGTCCTGTGCCCTATAATCTCAAATAATTGTGGCGCTGTAAAGCAAAAAGCGCAACAGTCATGTTCTTCAACATTGGAGACACAGTACGGGAGCGCCGCCCTCAGGCTTTTAATGATATTTATATTGGGGTAATTGACCATGAGTCTCTCTTTGGTCTCCAGATGGTGGCCAACTTGTTTGCCCAAAAATTGTCTTCCGTGTGAACATGGGCAACCAATCACACAAGGATAAGCGCCTCCCACCCATGTCACAGCCACCTATCAACCCATCCAGCCAATTACAGACAAGGAATATAATGAGCGTTATATGGTGGCCATCATGAACAATCCTTCTATCCCTACCCCCGCCATCACTACCCCACCTGCCAGCACACCCACCCAATCACAGACCCCCCAGGCAAGTGCTGGCTCTACGCCTTCCTTCCTGCACTTTTCTGCCTACTAGGCATCTCTCTTCCCCGCCCCCTAATAAACTCCCTGTCACCAAACATTTTCTATTTATATTATCTTTATTATGAATTTTATTTGTTGTTTTCTCTTTGTTTATAGTTGGTTTTATTCTTTATGTTCTGAAAAGTTCTATACAATCATATATTTACTATGCTGTGTATCTAGATCCAGAACACAGTTATTTTAGTACCTAAACACAGCCCCTTGTGAAAATATTAACAACAATTGGTGATCAGCTAAATTTGAATTAGAAAATTATAGGTTAATTGTGTTTAGATAAGCTGTTACTGATCCAAATTCAAAACCCTAATAATAAACTTTAAGCCAATCAGGAGTGGAGTGATAAAGTGTTTTTTGTGACATAAAGGGACATTCAATAATTCTTTGGTTCATGTGTGCTAGTTAATCTGATTGGTTGGGTGTTTTACCATTGTGCGCCATTGCCGCTGTGGCAAGTTATTGATAGACTAGTGCTAATCCAGCAGCTGATTGGGCACTATTACATCAATAACTTGCCACAGCAGCAATGGCGCACAATAGTAAAACACCCAACCAATCAGATTAACTAGCACCATGAACCAAAGAATTATTGAATGTCCCTTTATGTCACAAAAAACACTTTATCACTCTGCTCCTGATTGACTTAAAGTTTATCATTAAGGTTTTGAATTTGGATCAGTAACAACTTTATCTAAACCCAATTAACCTATATTTTTCTAATTCAAAATTAGCTGATCACCAAATTGTTGTTAATATTTTCAAAAAAGGCTGTGTTTAGGTACTAAAAATAACTGTGTTCTAGATCTAGATACACAGCATAGTAAATATATGATTGTATAGAACTTTTCAGAACATAAAGAATAAAACCAACTATAAACAAAGAGAAAACAACAAATAAAATTCAGAATAAAGGTAATATAAATAGAAAATGTTTGGTGGCAGGGAGTTTATTGGGGGCGGGGAAGAGAGATGCCTAGTAGGTGGAATAGTGTGGGAAGGAAGGTGTAGAGCTGGTGCTTGCCTGGGGGGTCTATGATTGGGTGGGTGTGCTGGCAGGTGGGGTAGTGATGGCGGGGGTAGGAATAGAAGGATTGTGCATGATGGCCTCCATATAACACTCATTGTATTCCTTGTCTGTAATTGGCTGGATGAATTGATAGGTGGCTGTGGCATAGGGTGGGAGGCACTTGTCTTTCTGTGATTGGTTGCCCATATTCACACGGAAGACAATTTTTGGGCAAACAAGTTGGCCACCATTTAACAACCAACCAGAGAAATTATGGTCAAGGAACCCAAGATAGAGGTTGTTGAAAGCCTGAGGATGGTGCTCCTGTACTGTGACTCCAATGTTGAAGAACACAACCTCTGACAGATGAATTTCAGCATGGCCAGCAGGGTAGACTGAGGCCTGGTGCTTACATCCCTGGATGGCTTCAAGGGTGGTGGAGCTACCATCCATCTGGTGGTTCAAAAACCTGGTGCTTGGAATTTGAGCCTTCCAAGGAGTTGAAAAATTCACCAAGGATATGGCTGTACTCATAGCCATTGGTAAAATCTGGGTTTGTCTGATAATAGATAAAATCCTTGACTGAAACATCCAGAAACTCACCAATGAATGTCCCCTTCTTGACCTTATTCCTTCTTTTTTGGGTGGCAGCTCTTCCTTGTGCGCCAAAATTGTCAAAAGCTATTGATAGCTTGCTATAGGATATGAACATGACGTCATCTGATAGACTTGTCAAGCATTGGACCAGGGTTGATTCAATGACCTGATCATACGGGAAATCCTCAGCGCCATCCCATTGGTTACTGGCAACATTTGTAAGAACCCAGACTGAAGCCACCTTTCCATACATCCAGAGCTTCACCATGCGCTCAGATACCCAAATGCTATGGTGTGAAAGTTGCTTCTGGACCTGGGTCAGGGAAAAAGCTTAGGTCCTTCTGAAGGAGGTCAAGCATAATTGGGTATGCCTCATTGATTTGGGATCAGGGGCCTTCTTTGGCTTCTTGGCTATCCTAATCAGATTCCCCTTGTTCATTAGGTTGTTGAACTCCCTTTTTAGTGTGGCTTGGGTAAATTGCAATAGGGTTGCAATATGATCCCAGGACAGAACCTGAAGGTTCAGTTCCACAATTCCCTGAAGAATTTGGGCAGTGATGATTTGTTGCATGGGGCGCTGGGCCGCGGGAACTGAAGCCTGATTGGTTGGGGGGCAGGTTGGCTTGTGGCAGGAAATTGGTCCAAATTAAGGTTATCATCCTGATTGGTTAGTTGATGTGCAGCTTGTGCATAGGTGGTTACAGAAGCAGGGGCAGATCTAGACACTAGGTGACTGTTGAACAAGTCAAAGTCATATGGATCAGGGGTCAGGTACAGGTCAGCTTCCTTGTTACCTGCTTCAAAGGCTTGGGTGTAAACAGGTGCCCCACGTCCTGAGCCTTGCCATCATTGAAGCTGGCTTGGCTGCTGCTGGCTTGGCTTGGCTGCTGGCGCCATCAAATATATTGCTATTAAAAACCATTATAAAAACCTAGGATAAAATCACTAAAAGTAGAAGTTTAAAATTTTATGATTTATTTTTATTGTAATCACTATTCTATATTTGAAAGGTTCTCAAAACCATTTTCTACAAATCAGGAGCCATGAAAATGAATAAAATGCCTCTGCTCCTAAATTGGATAGCTGTTGATTAGCTGTTAAACTGTTATGCTTCTATTTTAGGCTGCTCATACTACACATCTTGTGTGACTTCATTTTGTTTCATCCTTGTGGAATCTCAATTCTCAATTACTCAAATTTGTTTCAATTGAGCCCTTATGTTGGTGCCTCATATGAATCCTTATTGGATTATAATATACTCCATAACAGCATCCATCTCACTTGCTGTGTCAGTTCATTTTGTCTGTGGTTTAAACAACACCGCTTAATATTTGCTATAATTTTGTATAATGGGCTTGTGAAACTTTTTTTTGTTTGAAAGTTCTTTTATTAACCAAAATATATAAAACATATTAATTCTGAATCTTGTAAAACTTGGATTCTGTTCAAATCTTAAATCATTTTGTTTCAATCTGAGGTATTTTTATTGTTGCAATGGCTTTTAAAACTACTGTAGAGCACGCCATCACAAATTGACTGCTTCCACTTTTGAAAAGTACACTTTGACGCCTATAATAACTATATTAAGAGATTTAAGAAAACATCTGAAAAGTTGCATTCATGTATTTTTTATCTCCTCTAAACAACTGGGTACTTTTAACACCAGTTGTATAAGCTAGTTTTTTGAGAGATTCAAGTTAACTCTTTGGCCCGGTTGAGGTAGCTTGTCCGTGAATTTTTTAAATTAAAATAAAAGTTTGCAAAGTCCCCAAGTTTTTTCCCAACCCTGTCTCAAAAACACCATCTCAAAATACCACATCTAGAAACGCAGCTGCAGCCAAAAAACTGTAAGTTTTGTAACCCTTTGCTACCGGTAAAAAACATTTTCAGACAATTAATTTCCCATCTCTTTGATATTATATATTTTGAGAGTTTTTCTACATAATATGTTAAAATATCTTAAGCCTTTATATTGCAAACATTCTTATTTTTTACTTTGGAGATTGTCCCCAAGATTGAACTTTTCTGATGCCAATTCACCCTTAGATGCCTTCCAAGCCTACCACCAAGGCTACCCCCAAGAGCAAGGTCACTTCCGCCAAGGAAAGAAAGCCCAAGGCTACCCTCTCCAAGCAGCCTCCTAAAGAAAAAATGCCTGCCAAGACCCCCACACCTTCCCCCAATCCTGGGGCTGATAGCCCCACCCCTCCCCACTCTCCCTTTTCTACTCCCCCTCTGATCCCCAGGAGAAGCACATGCACTTCAATGATGGAAATGAGAATAAAAGGGACTTTGAAAATGACTCTGGTGACCATGGTTCTGCAGCCTCAGAGGAGGAGCCCATCCTAGAGTGGGACTTACATGTAGTTGCTAATATCTGCAATGTCAATGGGCAATTTAAAGTTCTGGCTGTTTTCCCTGACTCATTCCATATTATAACTAGAAATGGATGCACTGGCTTTGTAAAGGATGGGGTTCTGTTCACGTGCAACAATCAGAAGAAAAATGACGCATTATCAATACCACTGGGACTGCCTAGGCTGCCCTGTGTGATTAAAAACAATTGGATTCACACAGGTTAAGGAGCTCACCATTGAGCATGACTGTTTAGGCTCAGATATAATACTATATTATCTCATGAGCTGGTACCTATGCCAAGTCATTCCATTCAATAAGGACATGACTTCATCTGAGCTGATCACGCATGCCCTCTTCCACCTGAATGAGAATCAGAGAGAGGAGGTTAGAGCTAAGACAGAACTCCTCCACTATGTCACTAACCAACGCTCAATTGAAGAAAATCTTGGTGTCAGCGTTGGGAATATTGACAAGCTTGTGCTAACAGAAGCTCATAAAACCACTTTTCTTGGTAAACAATTCCTCTTACATGATGATGGCCAAGGAGCACCAAACTGTATCTTGTGCTTTTCAACCCAAGATGATCTCACACGCCTTCTAAAACGTGGCACCTGGTTTACTAATGGGACATTTGCATCTTGATCAAAGCTATTTACCAGCTTTGAACTATCCATGGCCAGGTGAACAAGCATACTCCTCCCTTTGTGTTCTTCTTTCTCCCTAATAAAAGGGAGAATAATTATATACACAATCTTACCATCCTGAAGCAAAAGTTGGATGCCATCTTTCCCGAACTTGATGATGAGCCAACTGAGAAGAGGGGCCTCAAGAAGAAGAAGGCCAATCCAGAGGCCACCCAGGAACAGGCCATAACCAAAAAGGCGCCAGGGTCCATTCCCTACCATTTAAATCTGATGGTTGACTTTGAGGCAGCTCAAGCTAATGCGTTCATAAAAGTCTTTAGGAGTGGGCCCCAGGCTGCGTCTCCCACTACCTCCAGGCTCTGGGCAAGAACCTAATGAAAAATTCAGCCCCTGATAAGCTGGTATCCAAAAGATGCCACAAAGGAGGCCAAAAATATCTTCAACTTCTTGGTTCTCTGGCCATGGTCAGAAAGGAAGAGGTTAAGCTTTTTTATGATGCGCTTCTCAAGGACAGTTACATTATTGAGCACCAATAAGCATTCAATTCCTTCATTCAGTACTTTGAGCACCAGTGGGTGTATTCCGGGAACATTTCTGCATCTGCAAGGATGGTGACTAAATTAATTGAAACTGCTATAAGCAGGTTAAAGAAGGCGTCACCAAGACCATCTCTTCACTTGAAGGTTAGCATGACCAATTTTCTTGATTTGTCAAGGTAAAAAAGTCTAGATTCAATGTGATCACCAATAAGCTGGAGATTCAGCATGCCCACGGGGACCAGCTTTACCCCCAGGATATCAAAAGCAAAGCTATTGTCTCTAAGCATGCTGTCCTGCAGGTCAAGTTTGCAAGCGTCAGAAAAGAAGTCTTAGCCTATTATTCCAAGGAAGGCTGCATTGCCCATCTAAAAGGCATTGCCACGGCTCTTGGAGTTAAAGCCTAATTGCTTTTTTCACCAAGAAAATCATTTCCTTTCAAATACTTTGTTGGGCTTTTTGACCAAGCAATGGTGCCAATTTGACAGAGCTTGCAGAATAAAATTACTGCAGCCCTGTTATCATAAATTTATGGTATAAATAATATGTATGTTGGATCAGCTGTAGATTGTGGACCCCTGTCAAAAAGTCAACTGATAAGGAGCGCCTTTTGGGAAAGCTTCAAATATAAAAGTAGGAGGAGAAGAAGAAGTATGTTTTATTGGATGATACTTTAGACTTATATAGATTTAGCTGTGGCGGGGATATTAGTTGGACCAAACCCAGGGGCTGGTCATGTGCTGGATGGGTTCGAGTTGTTGGATACCTGGACAGTCATGTGATATTGGTTTGTTGCCATTTCTGGTATGTCAAACGGTATATTGGAAAGGCACCAAATTGGGTGATGACTGGATGTTAGGTGTGATGGCAATAGCCGGAATACTTGTACATCCAGACCCTCAACACAACCAATCATACACTCCACTCAGCAAAGATTACAGGCGCTGTCTAGCAAATATTTTGGATGTCAATGTGCCCCCCTACTTTTACAACAGGCGCCACGTGATGCCAGGTTAAAATCCCCAAAATAGAAATATCCTGAATTATTGTATTTCTAAGCAAATAATTTAAAGTATGTTCAGGATAGAAGGAAGTGATCCTGAAGTTACCAAAAACCCTCACACCAGCAAAGTCCACCTGTGCTGGGTGAAGATAAATATATTCTATTGGTTGACCTGCACTAAGTGCCAAACCTAGATTACTGATTACCCAAAATAGTGGTGCAATAGAATATCCTTGAAGACATTGCTAGTAGCCAGGGTTAACCTTTGGGAAGGTATAATAAAGAATTAATGAATTACAATAAAATCCTCTTTTAATCTACAAGTACTTCTCTGTGATCAGGAGTCATCCTTTGACAATAATCCTGTTTCCATAGATCCTAGCTCTTCTGATACAATACTAATCATATCCTCACATATGACTGTATTCAATAAAATGTCCTGTGCCCCACATCACTACATAATTGTGTTGCTGTCATACAAAAAGTGCAGTATATTTGATTTTTACTTTATCTTTAGTATATAGGTATTAATATAGGGTCAAAAATTAATACAGAAATATCACAGTTTGGGTGTGTTGACTTTGGAGCTTTTTGCACTATAGTTATTACTAGGTGACCCCACGTTTTTATTGCATATTTAGAATCCTTGTATGATTTTGAGTCTAGCCATATGTTCTTTATTGGTTTGAAATATTTTTGGGCCTTTATTAATATTTCAAGTTATCCGGCGCAGTTTAGCCAGAAATTTGAGATATGGTTTCTAGATGGGGTCATTCTAGATGGCGTATCCCACCCTTTTCTTTGGGCTGAAAGGCTTCTCTCTTCTCCTTGATATTAATGCTGCTTATTTTCCCTTCAGATGCCTATGCAATCTAGTGGTAGGCATGGGTGTTGACTGTGCGCAAAATACCTCTTTCTAAGCTGTATCTTGTTTGCAGGGGTCTGTATTATTCTCCCTTGAAATTCTATAGCTTAAATCTATAACGGCTTCTTAAAGATCACTTTTTTCAGCAATTTTATCATTGAAATGCTTATTCTACTCACGTTAGGAGCTTAGGATTCCTAATTGGTTTAAAATACTCATTAATCTTCTATGATATTCTAGTGGAACAAGCTTTAGTATTACCATGTATCTCCATTTCGAAATTAGACCCTCACAACGGTTGCTTCAAGGCTTGCTTTTGATTGTCAGTTTTAACTTGGATGTCAACACTGAGGTATTAACTTGAGTAATTTATGTGTAGTTTATCAAGCACCATGATTTTAGCTTATTGATCCAAGGGTGAGATTTGGTTTAAGATTTATATTCGATGGGGTGAAAATCGGGGAGTCCCAATAGTTTAATATAGGTGATTCGGACATGATTTTTAGCGGCTTTGTAGTTGATTCGAGTCTTGTGCACTCTCATCAAAATATGGATACCATGGTGTAATTTTAAATCGAAACAGGTAATAGATCACTTCCAACCAATTAGAGAGTTTATAGGAGTTTGTGTAATAAATTTTTATATGTCGCTGGTTTGATTTGATTTTTTATTAACAGCGCAATTAGCTTAAACAGCTGAATCGCTGATGATAGATTTATTATTGTATAGTGGGCAACTTAGATCCATCATAAACGGAGGTTTATTGGTCGAACTCAACTGGCGTGAAACTGCACCATTCCTCTTACCATTATACATGGAACAGCTTGGATGAGAACATGTTTGCCAGGTCATGGGTTCCAAACTGATGTGTTGAAGCCACTTGATATGCGCAATGGTCCCAGTACAAGGGATAATCCATCCAAACCCTGTGGGTCGTTCAGAATATTTTGAGAATCTTTGTGCAGGAATCATATCCTCTTCTTTAACTGCTTCATGGCAATTAGAACTTGGGATGTATCGGACTACCCCCAGCCAGCTATCCTCTCAGAGCTTGTCTGGAGGTTCAGAGCGGATACTCGCAGAGACTGGTCCAACCTAATTAGGACTAAACAATCGTCGAGAGACAATATACGTTGGTAGTGGGCTTGAGCACCTCCACAAGCTAAACTAAGAGTTTGGACAGATCATTGTATAGGTGGCTACTAGTTTCACTTCGGCCGGGATAAACCTTTTAATGTAGTCTCTATTTTTAGGTTAGGTATTTTGCTATTTCATAAATCTTATAGCATTAATTCCAATAGGCGCATCAATGACGTCATCAATTATACGAATTTCTTATTTGAGATTCAAGCGGCTTTTCATCATTTACATAGCATTCACGATGGAATGAAAGTCGTATTAGTGGCATCTTGATCCAAAACAACCATGTGATCTATCACATTCCACCAGTTCCACTCCTTGTAAGTGGCTTACTCATGGGCAGTCATCCCTAAATTCTATTTGCTCGGTGATTCTATATCTCTTTAAATCATACACATGATTGGTTTATCTGAAATTCGGTCAATTGCAATACATTTGGCAAAAGCCCATAATTTGTTAATATTCAAGTTGCATTTAGTCATGTCCGTGGTACAAGCAAGATTGAACGGATCCTTTTCAATCTCCATATTTACTGATGAGTAGGTATATAAACATTCTCATCAACACCATGAAACTCAAAATGTCCAGCATCCTTCCTGCCGTCAACATCCAAGCTACTGAAGTTTCTCAGTTGAAAAGCTATCGGGGAAGAAAACTCGCCATGTGCTCAAACTCTCCCTATTTCCACAGCGTGTCTGCACGATATGTCCTTCCAAGGCGCCATTTACGTTCTTGTGTGCACAACACGCCGTTGTCTGAGCCAAGCTGTTACCCATCCACCTTCTCACCCTGCTTGGGCACCATCCCTGAAGAGGATTGATTCTTATTATTAATAAATTTACACTTTATATTTAGTTTAGCTTTTAAATCCTTTGTTTGGCTACCTGATAGATTATCATAATAGCCTGCACTAAATTATTTCCAGTGGCCTTGTTTTAGAATATATCAAATCATTTGTCAATCAAATCAATGATGTATGCAGAACTCACAGCTATAGTTTGGCTACTGATGTAACTGGATTTCAAAAAGATAATGATGCATTGTAAAAAACATACTTGTGATATGTTCCGCTCACTCAATAGAAAGGGAAACAGATAAGGAAATCTACTCATAATTTAAATCAGGCTGTGCTGAGCTTTGTAAATGGACAAGGTTAAGTACTATGGATGCCCTGGAAAATCTAGTAAATAAATCCACTTTAGATTGCACCAAGCTATCATGCAGGGCGTTTTTCAATCGTGCCGGTAGCTTAACTTTGTTTGAGAATAAAATTATTATTTGCTTCTATAAAAATAATTAGCTCCTTGCATTTTTTAGAAACTACAAAAATACTAATAAATAAGCCTTATTGTTTACTGATACAATATTCTTAAACCATTTTAGTTCCCTTTTATAAAAGAAGCAATGCTAATATACTACATATGGTATTGCCCAGCCTTGACTCATTATGATTGATCTCT